>CM076583.1:536139798-536283306 GCA_034641835.2 Pinus albicaulis
AAGGAAAATACATTGTGAAACTTCTAGAGAGATTTGGTATGGTGGACTGCAAGTCCGTGTCAACACCAATGGAACTCAACTTCAAGAAGTTGAGTGGCAGCGCTGCTGGGTCTATCTTGGCCAATCCTACTGAGTATCGTCAACTCATAGGAGCTTTGATGTTCTTAGTGAACACCCGACTAGATATATGTTTTGCAGTGAACACTTTGAGTCAACAGATGGTTGAGCCTCATCACTTTCACTGGGTTGGTGCCAAGAATCTTTTGAGATATCTTCGGGGCACGATAAACCATGGGCTGAGATACACTGCCGAGAGTGTGATACTCCGTGGATATACTGATGCCGATTGGGCTGGCGGTGTGGTGGATCGTAAGAGCACATCGGGATGCTGCTTCAATCTTGGTTCTGCTTCGATCTCATGGATGAGCAGGAAGCAGAAGTCGGTGGCTTTGAGCCCCGCGGAGGCCGAATACATTGCTGCTAGTATGGCCTGTTGTGAAGCAGTTTGGTTGCGGAAGCTCTTTAGTGAGTTGTTTGGACATGTGCTAGATACCACTGTGATACTCTGTGATAATCAGAGTGGGATTCGTATGACTGAGAATCCTGTGTTCCACGACCGATCCAAGCATATGTGTCTCGGTACCACTGTCAGGATGGTACGGTGAAGTAGTATTAAGGCTAAATCATATAAGGCCCGGTAGGCGGTGGATATTCTCACTAAGCCCCTGGGGAAGGTCAAGTTCCTAACCTTCCGTGAGAGTCTTGGTGTCGTGGAACGACCCTATGATGTGGGTCTTGTTGGACAATGAGCTCTGGGAGCTCTGGGGGGCTTTGGGGATAGCTTCTCGGAGCTATAAGCACTCATAATGCTTCTGCCCCACCCTTGTGATTATTGAGCTGGTTCGCCTCTCATTTATCTGTGCCCCGTATGCATCCTACCCATTGAGTTCGGGGCTCATGGGAAGTACCTCTCATTTGGCCAATGAGGTGGGAAAAGCTAGAGACTATTAGCAAAGACTGATGGACGCATCAGAGATTGCCGTACTCTCTATCTAGGATAGCACGGTCCAACCACTTGATCTGGGATCAAGTTTAGTGAGGTCTGGGACCTCTGCCTGACTTCGGGTTGGTTGGAGACTCTTTGTGAGTCTGATAGAGGTTTCGAACCTCTGGGCTGAATATGTCAGCCGGGGAATGATGTCTTTGTGACTGAACCACTTTTGTTCTGAAATAAAGAGGCCAGCAAAGCAAGTTACGGCGGAATGACGCACGATGTTTGATTGCACTGATGGATGGAGTTCTCCCTAGTTGAGAGGGAGTGTTAAATTTGGACAACTAGGTCCAAACTCCATGTTGTGATGCTCGGATTAAGAGGCTAATATTTTTGTTGGATTCCTCTTTCGGAGAGGTGTAAAATCCATATAAAATATATCTTAATCCGATGAGCAGAACATTTATTTTGAATTTATTATTTATAATAAATTATATTTGCAGGTCGGCCTTAAGGTTTTACACCTCCAGCAGATGTGTCACACACCCCAATGATGGATATAAATACAGGCAAAGTTGGAGAGCATTTCACATCAACTCAACACACATCTTCTTCTCTCATCTGATTTAGTACGAGCTCCTTGGAGGATAAGTTCAGCCCACACGTGTGAAGAAGAAGGACGAATCTGTACGGCTGAAAGGAAGGACGAAATTTCTGCAGCTAGGGTTTCCAACGAAGTTTGACCAACGTTGACTTTGGTCAACGCATGGTCCGAAAGGGCTGAAAATTGTTGGAGAGTTCGATTTTGAGAGGCCGTACACATTGGCATAGAAATCGAGGTCAAAGGGTTGACCGAACTATTGCTGCATTGACTTTTAGCTTGCTGCCCTGCGTTGACTTTTCTTGACAGCGTTGACTTTTCTGGAGTTGACTTGAGTTGACTCGGTAGCTGATTGGAGGATTGTTGTGACACATTCTGGGTTGGCTGATCAAGGAGACTTTGCTGGTTGAAGCATCCTGTTGACCGCCGTAACGCACCATCACATTTTTCTGTTTCTGGTTTGTCTTCTATAAGATCCACTTATATGTTCTATCAGCATTTTACTTAACTATTTGTTTGATTGCTGTAAGAAAAGTAAAGTTGCTTCAAGCATAGAACATCTACAAAAATTTACATGGACACACCCACAACGAAGTATGGGGCCCTCTCCACAATCCTTAAAGAGGATGCCTTCGATTTCTACCCCCATTCGACCCGTCAGAATGTCCATAAACCTACCCCAAGATCTTGCCCCATGAACTGTTGGTTTGATGATGAATGCAAATTCTTCCACAAGCCACTCCTCTTTACTCTCATGCATGACCCACATCCTCTCCTCACCTTTGCACCGCCAACCATCAACTTCTACGTTGTAAAAAACAAGCATTTATTTTCTTTGTGCAGTCCTCTACCACTCTCCAACAACATTCCGGCACGCCCTCTATCCCAAACACCATGATACCCCATCTAACCTTGACCCTTAGGCTATGTTCTCTCATACCACCTCCCTTTATGGCATCTCCGAACACCCCAACACATATTCCCTCTCCCCCCTTCTCATGTCATCTTTTCTCTAAGTGGGATATCAAGAGAGCAGTCAAAGTTATGAGCACCAATAGAGTAGCGGATGAGGAAAGCTTTCAGGCAAAAATCCTGAAGCATGGCATCCAATCTCTTGAGTCCTATATTGTCGATCTATTCAACCATGTAGTTTGTTTCAACCTCCTCCCTACTTGGGTAAGACACGTTATCGATCCGATCCACAAATGTTAAATTTGGACAACTAGGTCCAAACTCCATCTGGTGATGCTCAGATGAAGATTCCAATATTTGTATTGGATTCCTCTTTCAGAGAGGTGTAAAATCGATATAAAATTGATTTTAATCTGATGAGCAGAACATTTATTTTGAATTTATTATTTATAATAAATTTAAGTGCAGGCCAACCTTAAGGTTTCACACCCCCAACAGATATGTCACACACCTCAATGATGGATATAAATACAGTCAACGTTGGAGAGCTTTTCACTCATCTCATCCACACACTTCTCATTGGATACGAGCATCTAAGAAGCAGTTCTCACATGGGAAAAGGACGAAGTAGCTGCAACTGGAAAAATGACGAAATTTCTGCAGTTAGGGTTTCTGGACGAAATTTTCTGCAGTTAGGGTTTCTGGGCAAGTTTGACTAGTGTTGACTTTGGTCAACGCATGGTCTGTTTGAGCTGAAATTTTGTGGAGAGTTCGATTTTTGAAGGCCGTACTCATTGGCACAAAAATCAAGGTCAAAAGGTTGACCGAAGTTGGAGTTGCGTTGACTTTATTGTTGCTGGCCTGCGTTGACTTTTTCTGGATTGCGTTGACTTTTCTGGGGTTGACTAGATAATTGATTTGAGGACTGTTGTGACACATTTTGGGTTGGCCGACCAAGAAGACTTTGCTGGTTGAAGCATCCTGCTGACCGCCGTAACGCACCAACACATTCTCCTGATCTGGTTTGTCTTCTATAGATCCACTGGTATGTTCTATCAACATTTTTACTTAACTGTTTATGTGATTGCTGTTATAAAATTAAAGTTGCATCAAGCATAGAACATCTACAAAAATTTACATGGTATCAGAGCTGAGGTGAAGACAAGCCCTAACTTATAGCAATCACCAACTGAGAAAAATGAGTTCCACAAGTTATGGCTTCAAGGAGGATGACAAGCTGACTGGAAGGGATGACTTCCATGCTTGGAAGATGATATTAGATCTCAAATTGGAAAACCATGATCTCATGGACTATGTACTGGGTAAGATACAAGAACCTCCATCCACTGCTACTGCTGCTGCTAAAACCAAGTATAAGAAGGGGGAGATCAAAGCAAAGCTAATGATAAGGGAATCCACACTTAAAAGTCTGGTTGCCTACATATCTGAGCTAGGCACATCCAAGGAGATGTATGATACGCTGATACAAATGTTCAAAGTAAACAATGCAGACCAAGTGCTATTATTCAAGAATCAATTGAAGAATCTGAAGAAAGGCAGGGATGAGTCTGTCCAAACATACTTTCTGAAATTGACCGAGATCAGGAACAATCTGTTGGCTATTGGGGAGACAATAGCTGATCGTGAGATGGTACTCACCGCACTTGGAGGGCTCCCATATGAATGGCAAGTATTCAACACTACCATTCTCAATAATAATACAATTCCTAACTTTGACGAGCTACTGTCAAGATGCATGCAAGAAGAGATAAGAATGAAGGAATACAAAATGATAGAAATGTTGTCTACGATGCTCATTTTAGAAAGAAGAACTCTGTTGGTCCTAAGAACAAAGGAAGAGCAAGGGCCCAAGGAAAGAAGAGCAAGTGTTTCACTTGTCATAGGCCTAGTCACTATGCTAGAGAATGTCCTTTCAAGAAGGATTCTCCCGATAGCGATGACAACAACAACAACCAGAGGAATGGAAATCAAAGAAACAACAGGTCCAAAGGAAAGAGGAAGGCTCCCTCTGGCGGAAACAATCAACCTTTCAAAAGGTCTAGAAACTCCAGGTATGAGGGGTCAAATGTTGATGATAAAAGAAATGAATACATTCTTGTATCTGCCCTCTCTGCTGCATCCCCGCTCGACACTATGGATGTCTGGCTGATAGATAGTGGTGCCTTAAGACACATCACTGGGTTCAAGGAAGCACTCTCTGACATGGTTGAGAAGGATACTAATCTGGAAATTATCCTTGGAGATAATGCCACATATCCCGTGAAAGGGACAGGGACTGTGACCCTCCACTTGTCTCAAGGACAAGTCCGACATTTGCAGGATGTACTCTATGTATCAAAATTGAAGAAGAACCTTGTGTCTATATCAGCCATCGAAGACAAAGGCTTCAATGTGGCATTTACTGATGGAAAGGTGCGCATGTGGAAGAAGAATCTCAAGGAAGCTATCGTGATTGGTTTTAAAGTTGGAACACTCTACCAAGTTGAAGGAAGTCCACTAGGAGCTATGACATGTGATACTATCCGACAAACTGAACTATGGCACCGGAGGTTTGGACACCTTCATTACAAGGCCCTTCTCGAAGCAAGGAAGGTGGTGACAGGGATGCCCGATTTTGGAAATAATCATGAAGGTGTATGTAAGGGTTGTCTTGACGGAAAGCATACAAGGGGACCTTTCCCTCCAAGTGACACAAAAGACATTTGATATTTTGCAGCCAGTCCCATTCGATCACTCTCGGTATGCTACCCGTGACATCCCTGGGAGGATGTTCTTACTTGTTGGGAATCACGATTGCCGTTAGACCAAAACCCACAGGTGTTAGTCAACGAAAACATCGCCAGAGATAAGGATCCACGAAAGGTGGTTAGTCCATGTCGCGAAACACACGGGGAGCGTTGGTTTATCCAATGTCCAACATTACTATATGACATTCACTGATGACTTCTCCCGCAAAACCTGGATATACTTCGTGAAGAAGAAGGATGAGGCTTTCATGTGGTTCCGTACCTTCAAAGCCTTGGTGGAAAATATGACAGGGAAGAAGATCAAGATTTTGAGCACTGATAATGGCACTGAATATGAGACAAATGAGTTGAAGGACTTTTGCAGAGAAGCTAGCATCAAGAGGGAGACCACAACTGTCTATACTCTTGAGCAAAATGGTGTTGCTGAACGAAAGAACAGGACCATTGTGGGAAGGCTGGTGCTGTATTATGTGACTAGGGTCTATGAGTTTAAATGTAAGAGAGAGAGCTGCCCAGTCTTGAACGTATACATTCAAAAGCAGGTACCCTCATTAGCCACCGGACTCCAAAACTCTCGAGGAGGTTTTCACTGGTAAGAAACCTGACGTCTCACATTTTAGAATTTTTGGATGTCTTGTTTATTTTCATGTGCCAAAATGCTGGATGCTTCTAGGAAGAAAGGAATGTTTGTGGGCTACAACGAAACTTCTAAGGGCTATAGAGTCTATGTACCTGGTCAAAGGGAAGTAGAGATATGCCATGATGTCACTTTTGACGAAGATGCTTTCCTAAAGAAAGTAGTAGATCTTCCGAGATCTGAGGAAAATCATGAAGCAAGGCCTGGAAATCAAGAAGAACCGCAGGATGAGACAATGCTTGATGTTGAAGGAACAATGGACCCAATCGATCCATCTCCTTCACTGAGAAAGAGACCATCATGGCTCAGGGACACTCTCGAAGATGTCGAGGGACATGATGCCCCAAGGGGGACATTTCGAGAAAGAGAGAAGCCATGTAGATACCAAGGGTATTTGGCTGCCATGAGTACTATTGTACAATCTAAACCTGGATCTTTTGAGGAAGCTGTAAAGCATCAAGTCTGGAAGGATTATATGCACAAAGAATATGAGTCCATAATGAAGAATGATGTGTGGGCTGTGGTTCCAAGACCGAAGGACAAATCAGTTGTCACCGCGAAATGGCTCTACAAGATCAAGCATGGATCTAATGGAAGTGCTGAAAAGTTCAAGGCAAGATTTGTTGCCTGTGGCTTCTCTCGAAAGGAAGGAATAGATTATGATGACATATTTTCACTTTTGGCATGATATACCACCATTTGATCAATCATAGCCCTTGCTGCTACGCAAGGATGCAGTCTTCATCAGATGGATGTCAAGACCACTTTTCTGCATGGTGCAATAAAAGAAGAGGTGTATGTAGAACAACCTCTAGGGTTTGAAGTCCAGGATCGGGACACTCATGTCTGCAGATTGAAGAAAGCTCTCTATGGGTTGAAGCAAGCACCCAGAGTTTGGTACGAGAAGATAGATAGCTACTTGATGAAGCTGGGCTTCACTTGAATTAATGTTGATCCGAACCTTTACTTCAAGGTTGTCCAGGGGAAACCTCTCAATCTGGTGCTGTATGTGGATGACCTCTTCCTGACAGGTGTTGACCCCATTCATCAATGCAAGAGGGAGCTTGCTGTTGAGTTCGAGATGAAGGACCTAGGATTGATGCACTACTTCCTAGGCCCGGAGAGTGCAGCGAGGAGACACGGAAGATTTTTCCTTTCTCAAAGAAAATACATTGTGAAGTTTTTGGAAAGATTTAGTATGGTGGATTGCAAGTCCGTGTCAACACCAATGGAGCTCAACTTCAAGAAGTTGAGTGGTAGCGCTGCTGGGCCTGTATTTTCAAATCCTACTGAGTATTGTTAACTCGTACGGGCTTTAGAGTATTTCTTAGTGAACACCGAGTCCCGGATATATGTTTGCGATGGTTTCCTTTGAGTCAACGAGATGGTTGACCCTCATCCTTTCCTTTGGGTTGGTGCCAGGAATATTCTAAGATACCTTCGGAGCACGATAAACCATGGGCTGAGATACACTGCCGGGAGCGTGACACTCCTTGTATATATTGATGCCGATTGGGGTGGCAGTGTGGTGGATCGTAAGAGCACATTGGGATGCTGCTTCAATCTTGGTTCTGCTTCGATTTCATGGATGAGCAGGAAGCAGAAGTCAGTGGCTTTGAGCACCACAGCAAGTATGGCTTGTTGTGAAGCAGTTTGGTTGCGAAAGCTCTTTAGTGAGCTATTTGGACATGTGCTAGATACCACCATGATACTCTGTGAGAACTAGAGTGGGATTCGCTTGTTTGAAATCCACTGTGTTCCACGATCGATCCAGAAAGCATATTGATACTCGAATTACCATTTCATCGGGATATGAGTACAACGAGGTGCCAAATGAGCTCGATCATATAGGAGCGATAGAGCGGTCGCCGATATTCTCACTAAGCCCCTAGGGAAGGTCAAGTTCCTAACACTCCGTGAGAGACTTGGTATCGTGGAACAACCTTATGATGTGGGTCTTGTTGGACGATGAGCTCGAGGAGATTTGGGGGGCTTTGGGGACAACTTCTTGGAGCTATGAGAAACCACAAGGCTAGGCTTTCCAAACCTTGTTGGTGTGCTTGGACCCCACCGTTGTGATTATTGAGTTGGTTCACCTATCATTATTTGTGCCCCGAATGCATCCTACCCATTGAGTTAAAGGCTCATGGGAAGCACCTCTCATTTGGCTAATGAGGTGGGAAAAGCTAAAGACTAGTAGAAAAGACTGATGGACACATCAAAGATTGCCATACTCTCTATCTAGGATACTCTCTATCTGGGATCAAGTCTAGTGAGGTCTCGGACCTCTGCCTGACTTCGGGTCAGATAAACCAACTTCGAGTTGGTTGGAGACTCTTTGTGAGTCCGATAGAGGTTTCGAACCTCTGGGCTGAATTTGTCAGCCGGGGGATGATGTCTTTGTGACTGACCCACTTCTGTTCTGAAATAAAGAGGCCAACAAAACAAGTTACGGCGGGATGACGCACGATGTTTGATTGCACTGGTGAATGGAGTTCTCCCTAGTTGAGAGGGAGTGTTAAATTTGGACAACTAGGTCCAAACTCCATCTTGTGATGCTCGGATAAAGATTCCAATATTTGTATTGGATTCCTCTTTCAGAGAGGTGTAAAATCGATATAAAATTGATTTTAATTTGATGAGCAGAACATTTAATTTGAATTTATTATTTATAATAAATTTAAGTGCAGGTCGGCCTTAAGGTTTTTACCCCCAGCAGATGTGTCACACTGGAAGCAGTGGATATAAATACGGTCGACGTTGGAGAGCTTTTCACTCATCTCATCCACACACTTCTCATTGGATACGACCATCTAAGAAGCAGTTCTCACATGGGAAAAGGACGAAGTAGCTGCAGCTGGAAAAAGGACGAAATTTCTGCAGTTAGGGTTTCTGGATGAAATTTTCTGCAGTTAGGGTTTCTGGGCAAGTTTGACCTGCGTTGACTTTGGTTTGGCCGACCAAGAAGACTTTGCTGGTTGAAGCATCCTGCTGACTGGCGTAACGCACCAACACATTCTCCTGTTTCTGGTTTGTCTTCTATAGATCCACTGGTATGTTCTATCAACATTTTTACTTAACTGTTTATGTGATTGTTGTTATAAAATTAAAGTTGCATCAAGCATAGAACATCTACAAAAATTTACAACAAATTAGGGAGCAGTTGTGAACTAAACAACTACAGGACTATCATGGTGGGCCACACCTTCTCTAAGCTTCATGGTCTTACATCGGTGGCTTTTCAAGGAGCTAGAGAGACGACATCTCAAAGCTAGAGGATAGGCAGACTTTCGCCCAAGATACCAGACGATTGACCACATCTTCACACTTCGACGCATTATTGAGCAGGCTCGTCACTGCTCTACAAAACTCTACAGTTGCTTTGTTGACTTTCAGAAAACATTTGATATTGTGCCTATGGAGGCATTATTACAGAGGCTTCAGGACATTGGTATATCTAAGATCCTTCTGGTAGCCATCACGAGACTACGAGTTAGTTTTGGGTTGACTCATTGGGGTAAAGCAAGGGTGCACCCTATTGCTAACCCTCTTCGGGATGATTTGGTCTTGTTGGCATCTACTCCCGAGGGCCTGCAGAGACAAATCGACAACTTGGCCAACTTTTGTGACTTTTGACAACTAACCATCAACCTAGGTAGAACCTTAGTCACCAGGTTCGGCGAACCTGAAGGAAAAAATTCGAAGTTCGCCGAATTTAATCGGCATCCGAACAAATTCGATTGTGTTCGGCGAACACAAAGCCGAACCTCATGCCGAACATAATCCCGAACACGAACCTGAAAAAATTCGATTAAATTCATTTATTATTATTATTAAATTCGGCAAAAAATTCGAGTTTAGGTTTTGGCATTTGGTAAATTGGTAATAGGTTTGCAACTTTGCGGCATTGTTGCTCGAACTGCTCACCAAAAACTTCCTCTCGGCCCGACACCACAGTAGACAGGTTACTCAGAACTCTACGCCACAGCATACAGGTTAAGCCTCGGCAGACAGGTTACAGCCTACAGGCTTACTGTTACAGCGCACAGCCGCCAACAAACTTGAATATTGACCTTTTGGCATTCGGAGGATATGTTTCTGAGGGAAGTTATATTATATCTAGAGCACGGCTCTCTGATATTAGAGTCGACGCACAAACTGTGTAACGCCCCCATTACAACCACTTGAATGCGGTAACATCTTTAAAATTTACAAATACAAATGTTCAATAAGTTTTGATATCTCTCAGTTTGAAAGGGTTGAAATTTGTCCTTGCAGAAGGTGCATTTTGTTATCCAGAATTAAAAAAAAACAATAAAATTTTATAATTAAAACAATCCAAATAAAATATAAAACACGGATCAGTCACTCTGAATTATAGCTTCACTCGAATACGTGCCATGTTGTTCTAATGCAAAAATTTGACAGCGGTTCATCTTTATGTCTCAATTACATTTTGTAATATTTTGGTAATCCGAGTCTGTCTATAAGCTAGGTCAACGGTTTTGTTTTGTTTTACCCAAAATTTCCACTATCTGCAATGGAACTACACTGAGTTTCATATCTATGTCTCTGTGTGTACATAGACTATAACCACATTATGTGAAATTTCCATTAATTAATATGCAGTTACTACTAGGGTACCTCGTTTTGAGTAATTCTAAGCATTAATTAACTAGTAATTCTAGGGTACCTCGTTTTGAGTAATTCTAAGCATTAATTAACTAGTAATTCTAGTAATTCTTTAATTTCTCACCTTGTTTACTATGTATGGAAGACTGAAGTTGGTTATTTATTGGAATTTTGGCACTCACTTTCATGGTTTATATGTGGAAAATTGAAATGATGTAAATGTTTGAACAATAATCCTATCATCTTATTTATGTGCATCATATTTATCTTTCAACATGCTTAAAATTGTTATCTATATATATATCTATATATATATATATATATATTTTTTTTTTTTTCAAATTTCTATATGTCGAATTTTATGTTGAACTTTATTCGAAAAATTTTCGGTCCCGAACTTTATTCGAATTTCAACGTTGCCAAACTTGAACACGAACACGAACCTGGTGACTTAGGGTAGAACTAAGGTTATGCTCTTCAATGCTTCAAATAAAACTCTTAAAGACACACGTTTATACTTTCGGGGGGAAGAGATTAAGATCACCACATCATACATCTACCTGGGAATACAGTTCACGAGACCTTGTTTTGGTGTTCAACTTGCCCTACAACGTCATATTAGCAAAGGGTATGGTTCCCCGACCCTTATCGAGAGACAGTGCTTCCAGAGTCAGTTTCAGGACATCTTGTCCAAACTCTACGTCGTGGATGCGATTATTAGGCTTGCGGTCCTCTACGGATCCGAGATCTAAGGGCCAAGCTTGAAACAAACATACTGGGCCTAGATGGAGAGAGTCCAATCCTTACTTCTCAGGCGCATCATTCGATGCAAACGTACAATCCCTCAACCCATTGTTCAGGCAGAGTTTGGTGCCCAACCCTTCCACCTTGATGTCATCTTTCGCTTGGCTTCTTTCCTCCACAAAGTCAAATCTTCCAAAGATTCAGTTGTCGAGAGAGACTCGTACCCCTACCTTGCACTTTGTTCCTCGAAGGCCCTCGTTCTAGCTCACCCCTTAGGTTGGACACGAAGTTGGTTTTCAGATGTTTCTTGATGTCTCCAAACACTGACCATCTCCCCATTGCATCTTCCCCATTTTAGATTCTCTGTTGCTACACCGAGCCAACTCATGCCACCCAAACAAGTACCGAATTAGTCCATTAGAGAGGATATCTATAGATTGCACATTCAAGTCACTTGGACTACCCCCTCAACAGGCCTAGGCAGAAAGATGTCTCTCTACCTTGAGCATTTCCTAGAGTTGCAATATGGCATCATCGTCTGGCCACCATACACACAAACATTGAATATACTCACTTAGGATCCCTTTGGGCTAGCTTCGGGTTGGTTCTCATCGACTCTGAGTGGAGATTTACCAACATATACCAAGATATGATAGGATATGTCGGGTGTGTCACCTTCAGGAGCCATAGATAGAGCAACACGCCATTTTTAGATGCCCCCTATACTACGAGATCAGAGGGAAATACCACTGCCTCTATAGAGATTCAGGAGGATCCCTCACTACCTTCTTCCAGTATCCTGACCATAGATGCCTAGCCCTCTTCATTGGGGAGATATTTAGACATAGATCTCAGATCCTACATACCTTGCCTCACTCGGGGATGATTTGAGCAGTCATTATACTCAAGTTAAATTCGATTAGTGGAAAGCTGACAAGTTGAGTTCCAAAAATATTTCGGTGTGAGTGAGAGTGGACACAGGACCACCACGCAAAAGAGGCGAGGAGGCAACGTATCCCAGAGTTCAGAGTAAATTCGAACAATACATCAGTCCACTAACACTTAGAGCATTAGAGAGATTAGTTCCAGATGGTTCTTGAGTAGGGTGACCCCCATAACGAAATCCTCCCCAGCCCTAGCAGTGTAGTCAGAGACTTATGTAGAGCTTTTTTTCTTCCGCCTTGGATGCTAGGGGTATCCCTCGCTCCTACATCCCTCCTAGGATCCTGCAAACAGACACATCGTTGGATCCAAAGGACTTTGTAGCGAGCCAATGCCATTATCACCCCTCTTTTCGTCAACTATCAGACTCAAGCATTCTTAACATCATCAACCTCCAACCCTAAACTTATTCACCTTGTCTTCTACATTAATGGGGGCCGTTGATCTGGTCATATACACGTTTATGAGGTTGTCCTATTGTTGTATCCCTTCTTTACTTAATTTTATCCTAGATTTAACTTTGGCATTTTCTAGGAGTTGCGTTTGTAGTTTGCATTACCACATTGTATTAGTACTAGATGTATCCTTTAGTCCTAGTTATCTACTTTTGTGGTCATTCCGTGGACATTAATAAAATTATCTTATCTTATCTTATGCAACCCAAAAATTAGATGACCTTCAATCATTCAACATTTAGTGGGGCTGATGCTTTTGAGTAAATCAATAATGCAATGAGGATTATGAAAGTATAAGGATCTATTGTTTATGTTTATCAAATTTTATTCAATCTAATAAACGCAGGATAAACAAAAATAGTATCAAATGAGTAGATCAGAGAAAAATGTGCAACGAATCAATGGGTGAATTCACACTTACCTGATTTTCGCTTGTTGAATGAAATTTCTGTTTAGCTAGACTATAATATCCCAAGGATATTTTTTCCCTAAGAGGTTCTATTTTTGCCAGGGTTTCCAATAAATCAAAAGAGATTATACACAACAATGCTCATTCATCTATTCATCAAACAAGGGCATTCATCTATGTAATGCATGAATATAAAAGATCTTCAACAATATTATAATTCTTCAACAAAACGTCAATAAATTAGGGCTAACCACCCGATGAACAAAAGGTCTATCCAACCACTAATCCACCAGTATAGTCTTGATTTGCAATATTAGTAATTTAGTAAACCAATATTCAACAATAACTTATGCTAGTACTATTCAATACATTGTTACTCTCCTAATTAACTCATTGCCTACTATCACCAAATTGTTTGCTATTAAGGGCTTGTGGCAGCCATGTTCTATCCCACAATTACAACTGCGATTAAAGAGACTCCCTTAGACTTGTCTGTTGAGTTGTGATGGTCCTTGTTGTTCTTTTATGCTACAGGGGTCTGAGCTTCTTCCTGTGGATAACTGCGGCCCTTAGAAGGGATGATTGCTAGAAAATGACCTTACAGTAGGGTCCTTTGTCTTCACCTACTTTAGGACAGGATTAGAGGTGATGCTGCTAACTTTAACCAACCACGAGGCGGAAAACTATCTTAACCTGAGCTTAAAATGCCTCTCAGATCCTCACGTCGACCTCAATTAGAGAACCTTCGCTGCTTGACCAGGGCTTGGGTGACGGAACAAATAATAAAAGAGGCTTCACTATCTGGATAAAGACCTTGCTAGCTCTTGTATTGCCGTTACTGCCTCAATAAGGGTTGCAAGAAATAACAGAGGAATTCGCTGGTTCTAAAAAACTTGTAGTGATCAGACACTCAACTAAAATACCCTCACTACCCTTGAAGAAAGCTTGGCGATCAATTTTATGCCACGAAGAATACTCTGAAGAGAATTCAACTGCAAGAGTACTCTTAACAATTTGTCGCAAGACGCCTTATTCACTTGCAAAGTTACCTTAACCAATAAGTCCCCTTACCAGAATCATTCCTCCTTAGATATCTTCCTGTTTTAACGTGAATCTTTAATCCTTGTTGCTATACTAGATCAAAGATGCTCCAAGTATTGTGCTGGTATAGGACAAAAGGAAAAATAAGACTAAAAGATGGTCGAGTAAGTGGATTCTCTCTCCACCGAAATCAATAGAGACTAGCTAGGGTCGGATCACTTTGATCGAAAGTAGACAAAGGAAGAAGGGGTCGTAAAACCCTTAGAGCCTCAGGGTCAAAGAATAAAAAGACAATTCAATCCTGTTATATGATGAGGAAATGATTCCATCACTCCTTTATTTATAGATTCCTCATGGGGTTTCTTCTCCTTAATCTAATGTGAGGGGTTACAAGTGCAACCCCCAATTTGGGCCTTTTGCCCCAACTACCCCAAAATTTACTCATTGTTGCCCCAAAATATTAGATAATGGGTTTCCCCCGTTATCAGTGACTATAGCCTACAAGGTTGGATAGGCTACTCCGTCTTCCCTTGGGCAATGAATCCATAGGGGGAATTACATAGACTGCATAAACCCCAAATGATATCATCAGATTCCGAGTTGGTACAAGAGTAGTGAGTCCCTTGCTTAAATAACTTCCCTCAATAGAAAATTGGGCCGAGGGACAGAACCTAGGTATTCAGGGTTTCCGTTCTCCCCAAATTTTTGTGTAGATTAATTGTGCGCATTTTTGTTCAGGTCAAATAGAAAATTGGTTTATCAAACCCTTCGGACACGCTAGGGAACTAGGGAACTTGGTTGCGCTAAATCATTGCGCCGAGAGGCGCCCTACAACCCAGTATAGGGTACATGTGTAAATGTAATGTAAACATTTGAACTTTAGGAGTATAAGGCATATGTGTAGATGTAATGTGAAAAATGTAAGGTAAGAAATGTAATGTAAGTAAACATTTGAAATGTCGGAGTATATTTACGAACACTCAAAAAAGAGGTATGGTAAATAAATAAAAATATAAATAAACCGGAGGTATGGTAAATAAAAAATAAAACCTCTTTTTTTATACTTACTTCAGAGGTATGGTAAATAAATAAAAATATAAATAAATTGGAGGAATGGTAAATAAATAAAAATATAAATAAATTGGAGGTATCGTAAATAAATAAAACCTCTTTTTTATACTTACTCTAGAGATATGGTAAACAAATAAAACCTCTTTTTATATTTAAATTTTACCCCATAAACCTTTTTATATTTACGAAAACTAAAAAATGAAGTTTTATTTAGGTGAAGCCTATGGGCCAAATAGCATGGTCAAATACCATGGAACAAATTATTATTAATACCATGGGCCAAATACAGTATTTATAAAAGAGGTATGGTAAATAAATAGATATAAAAGAGGTATACAGAGGTGTGGTAAATACATAAAAATATATCAAATATGATTAGAAATCAACATCTAAGTATATACCAAGCCTATGGGCCAAATACCATGGTAAATAAAAGAGGTATTGTAAACAAATATAAATATAAATAAACTAGAGATATGGTAGAAAATAAAACCTCTTTTTATATTTACTTCATACTCTTTATATCTACGAAAACTCAGAAAAGATGTTTTATTTAGGTGAAGCCTAAGGGCCAAATACCCTAATATTAATATTAAAAGATTAATACTAATATTATTATTAATTATAATATTCATATTAATATATTATATAATATAATATTAATATTATTAAATTTAATAAATTTGGATCCCGGAGGTTTGTATTTGAGTACACTACATGCATTGAGGCATTGACTATCTCAGGTAAACGCGTAAACGTAAACGTAAATGTAAAAGTAATGTTTAACATTTAATATTTATAATTTAATGTAATTAATTTAATGTCGGCCCTAATGAAAAATCACTTCTCTCCCTAAATATATAAATTTAACACAAATAAAGTGTCGAATTGTATTTGTGAGGAAGCATCTATGTGATAGTGCGAAGTGTGAAATAATATTTGGGAGAAAGGATTTCGAGAGTTGTGCGAAGTGAAAAATAATATTTGTGGGAAAGGATTTCATAGTATGAATTGCCAAAGATTTTTAGGTTTGATTTCGTTTGCTCCTGCATTTTTTTTTTCTACCTTTTCATCAACTTCGAAAACATGGATGCGATCATGTGTAATGAATCGCTCTTACCACCAAATTAGAATGATTTAATTTCTGCCTTGGGCGAAAGACCACCAAATTAGAATGATTTAATTTCTAGCTTGCCTGAAACCTTGCCCGGCTCTGAAACAAAGTGATTTTAAGAATCTATTTCTAAATGTGTAAAAAACCAACCTAGATCCATCTTAACTCCGGATCGATCAAGCTCCGAGAGGGATCAAATCTTTCGAAGTGCAAAATTTTCCTCTGCTATTTCTTGTAGCCTTTTTTGAGGCACCAACAACAATAACAACAATATAGGAGCTAGCAAGGCCCTTATCTATATAACGAAGCCTCTTTTATTGTTTATTTCGTCACCCAGGCCCTGGTCAAGCAACAAAGGTTCTCTAGTTGAGGCAATGTTGTAGGAAACGTCCCCCCTCGGCTCCAAGCCCAGAAACGCCTTTCGAAAAAAAAAATTGCGTTTATGGGAAAGTCGGATCCGTACGCCCTGATCCGTGTTTCCGTACAGCGGATCCGCGGATCATACGGCGGATCGCCGTACGGAAGCGTCACGATTCATGTATGGATCCGTACGGATCGCCATCGGTTCCGTACAGCTCCGTACAAATCGGACTAACGCAGCTCAGAAAAACGATTTTTTTGAATTTTTTTTTAAATTTTTGTCTTTGGTTGGGTTAGTAGGTGAGTTAGTGCTGAGTTAGGGATAGGATGAAAAAAATATAAGCTCTCTTTTACCTCCTTAGATGTTTCTTAGATGCTTCCTGATGGTAATGTTAAATTCTTAAAGTAAAAGTGACATTCTCCTTTTACTTAAATTTTTAACATTACCATGAAATGACTTAGGATGTTTGAGAGTGGTTCTAGCCTGATCGGACTTCATATGGAGAAAATAGAATTTCATATCCTATTCAAAATTCAGCAGACTTATCAGTTTTCAGGAATTCAGGATCAATGGTATGGTGGCATGTCATTAGATTATATCATGTATGAGGGTATGTGATTAGCATTTAATCAAGAGCACCAAGCCCTATATGTACCCTAGGGTTGGTGGTGTTAATTGTTGAACTCCTTTGTCATGTCGTTAGCAAAAAATTACATTTCAATCAAGTCAAAATAATCGATCAAGCATGTTAAGTTCTTTCTACCATATTTTAAGGCTTGCATTAGGTAGTTTGATCAAAATTGGGTAATTTTGACTAATGTCCCTAGATAATCGAGGTAGAGGCAAAGGCTAGACAAGAGGAGAAGAATCTAGATTATAGATGGTTGATGCATCTAAATGGTTGATGCTCAAATAATTAATCATTAATGTACAATGGATGTCATATCGATCTTGATTTATGTACAAATATGCATGCTTCCATATCTTCTACAATTAATTTGGTATTTTGGATATTTTTTTGATATAAATGCAAAAAAATAAAAATAAAAATAAATAAATAAATAAATAAATAAATATATATATATATATATATATCTATATATAGTAGACGCTTCCGAGATGCTTCACTTCCTAGTTTTTTTGGAAATGACACTTCCGCGTCCCCGCTTCGTCCCCGCTTCGTGCAACGTTGAGTCGAGGTCAACGTGAGGATCTGGGAGGCATTTTATGCTCTGGTTAAGACAACGTTTTGCCAATGGTGGGTTAATGTTAGTTGCATCACCTCTAATCCCGTCCTAAAGTAGGTGAAGACAAAGGACCCTATTGTAAGCTTATTTTCTAGCAATCAACCCTTCTAAGGGCTGCGGCTATCCACATGAAGAAGCTCAGACTCCTGTAGCAAAAAAGAACAACAAGGACCATCACAACTCAACAAACAAGTCTATAAGGGAGTCTTTCTAATGGTAGTTGTAATCGTGGGATCAGACATGGCTGCCACAAGCCCTTAATAGCAAACAAGTTTGGTGATAGTAGACAATGAGTTAATTAGGAGAGCAACAATAATATTGGATAGTACTAGCATAAGCTACTTTTGAATGCTGGTTTACTAAATTATTGATATTGCAAATTGGACTATATTGGTACCAAACAAGTTTGGTGATAGTAGACAATGAATTAATTAGGAGAGAAACAATAGTATTGGATAGTACTAGCATAAGTTACTGTTGAATGTTGGTTTACTAAATTATTGATATTGCAAATAGGACTATATTGGTGGATTAGTGATTGTATATACCTATTGTTCATTGGGCGGTTAGCCCTAATTTATTGAAGTTTTGTTGAAGATTATATTACTGTTGAAGATCTTTTATATTCATGCATTACATAGATGAATTCCCATTGTTTGATGAATAGATGAATGTCCATTGTTTGATGAATAGATGAATGTGAATTGATGTTTATAATCTCTTCTAATTTATTGGAAACCCTAGCCAAAATAGAAACCATAAGGGCAAAAATCGACCCTAGCCAAAATAGATACCACAAAGGCAAAAATCTCCTTGGGATATTGTAGCCTAGTTGTCTAGAAATTTCATTCAACATGCAAAAATTTGGTAAGGGTGAATTCACCCATTGGTTCATTGCACATTTTTCTGTACTCTACTCATTTGAATTTATTTTTGTTTATCCGACATCTAAGTTGCACGAAACGGGGAAACAGAAACAAGTTTCGGAAACGGGAAGCGATACGAAACGCGACCTCCCCAAATTTTGGAAATGGGGAAACACAGTATATATATATATATATATATATATAAAATTTAAATTTATAGTAGAATTTAGGACATTTAAGAAATGTTATGTGAAATCATACAAGTTTAAAACATTCACGATAAATCATAAATTCAAGGCATAAACTATTACAAATTTACAAGTTACAACTCATTTACTCATGAATGATCATTGATAACAAACACATACTGAAAATAGCAATATCAGAATATCCAAAACCAACCTTTATTATATATCAAAATCTCAAAATCAACGTTTATTATATATATGAGGCTGCAATTACAATAAAGTCAAAAGACTAATACTCATTATTAGGATCCTCATCAAATATAGCAGCAGAAACATGCTCAACAGTGGATGGTGTAGCTGAAGAAGATGTTTGGCCAATTCCACTTCTATGATCCTCGTCCTCAATATTCAAGGCAACAAGAGAGAGATCCGAATCAGGATTTTCTGGATCCACATCCCACTCCTTAGAAGGACCATTGCCATATTCTGGACCCCTACGAGATGCACGCTGAAGGTTGGAGTGCACATAAACAAGATCCTTTGCCTTCTGTGAGCCCAACCTTTTGCACTTCACAGAATGAATAAAACCATGGGTGGTCCAATTCCTTTCTGCTGATGAAGAACCTGCCACTTGTGAAAGGAGGCAAATGGCAAGGTTTTGCAAATGTACACCATTTGCTCCATGACAAATCCACCACCTAATTGGATTCATGGTGCTTCTCTCCTCCAAAGATGATATATCTGAATAATCATCTATTCCTGCAGCAAAACTGTCAAATTCTTCCTTCACCTCCCTGTGTAGATGAGTTGGAAAATTATCATAAGAGCTTTTTTCACCCTATTAGCCACCTCTCTATCCTTATGGGGTGCTTTCCTCTTCCCATTGCTTTGAGCAGTGAGTTCCTCATCATAAAAATTTGGGTTCAAGGCATGTGCTAAAGTATGCAATGGAGTGTTGAAATTGTTCCACCTGTCAACAATGTTTTTCTTGATTAATTCGGCAAATTGACCATCTACAAACAAAAGCTGTGGAGACTCCTGTGAAATTATTTCCATAGTTTTCTCAACCATGGAATCCATGCCATCATATACCTCTCCTAAGAAAGGTTGGTCGGTGTCAGCATTGCGAAGAAGCTCAAATGTAGGGTTTGTGAACATTAGCAAGAATTCTATCTTGCTCCACCAATCCTCATCAAGGCACAATCTACGCACCGTAGATCCCCACTTTGAATCTACCTGTCTCCACTGAGCCCAAAGCTGACTCACCACCTTAGACACTAATGCTTGCTTAACCTCAACAAGGCGGCGCAACATTATGAAGTTTGAGGCATATCTTGTCTCAGCAACTTTTAACTACTCCTATTTGGAGTACTCTCGAAATATTGCTTGAGACTGGTGGTGGTTGGTGATGAATTTAACAATTTCCCTTGCTTCCCCTGTGAGTTCCTTTATCCATGGAACTTTATTGTCGATCTCCTCTAAGATTAGATTCAGATTGTGGACAATGCAGGGTGTCCAAAAGATGTGGTCATACCTCCCCTCAATAATCAAACCTGCAGCTTTGCATACCGGTGCATTATCCGTGATAACTTGCACCACCCTGTTAAGACCAACTTGTTCAATAGATTTGATAATGACATCATCATTGAATTGTGCATCTTTTACCTCTCTCGAGCAGTCTTCCGCCTTAAGAAACATTGCTCCTTTTGGTGAAGTGGCTATGATATTTATCAATGGTCTACACCTTGTATCTGTCCATCCATCTGAGACTAGGGTAACCCCAAAACTACTCCAAGAAGAACGAATTGGTGATAAAACATCCTCCACAAGATCCTTCTCATTTTTTAGAAGTTGAGTTCTAATTTTCTCATAGTTGGGCCCCTTGTACCCTTGAGGAGCTTTGTTAACTGCCCTAATCATATCTTGCCAGTAAGCGGAGCGAACAACATTGAATGGGATATCACATGCATAGATGCACCAAGCCACTCTGGAATCAACTTCTTCTCTTCCTTGCACATTCACCAGTTTAGCAATTCTACTATCTTGAACTGTACCGGATGCCCCTCTGGATGGTGGTTGTTCTGGTTGTTGTGTGCCTCTCCTCTTCCTTGCTTCAATTACAATCCTTGGCTCAATGTTTGTTGGATTTTTAGCTTGACTAAAATCACCATGCTTTCCTTTGATTCCATCAGCCTAATCTTGCTCTCTTTGATATTCCCTCCTTGCTATAGGGTTTGATGTTTTCATGCAACCTGCAATCCCCTGTCCTCCTCCATGCAAAAGATGTGCCTTCACTCTTGGGTAAGAGCCCTTGTAAGAATTATTGCAAAGAGTACACCGCCATTCCCATGAACCACCACCTCCACATCTTTGCAGCTTCTCAACATGCCTCCAAAGACGATAATATTCAGCCCTTGGGTTGGCCTTGGGGTTTGCACTTGAACCTTGGATGGAAGAAGCCATTGCTGCAAAAAAAACAGAAAAACAAATCTATAAATAAAAAAACGTTTTTTATAATTTTGGTAGCATAAACCCTCGAAAAATAGACAAAACAATGGCAAAAAACCAAGAAATTGAATGCTTCTTGCCCAAATTATTTTTTTGTAGCTGAAGCTACCCCAAAATGCCAGAAAAAACAAGAGAAATATGGCTATGGCTAAAGCCAAAAACCAAGAATGTCGTAGCTGGAAACTTCACACTCCAAATCTGCTTTTCAAATCTCTTTCTCTTGCTGCTGAAATCTCCTTTGCTCAATGATGAAAGCACCCAAGCTGAAGCACTACTCTCTTCCTCCTTTCTACTCTAAAAAATCACTCTTCTCCAAGTGAAACGACTTGCTCAATTCGTGTGATGAGAGAATGAGGCAAATCCCCTTTTTATAACTTTAGAAAGCCATCTAGAAGCATCCAAGACACAAATAAAATGAATAAAATAATAATACATTGCACAAATCCCAAAAAAAAAAAAATGCTGTTTTGGGAGGAAACACGGCTGTATGGCCTAGAAACGCATTTCCGACTGTACTGGCAATGTTTCCCGTACGAGAAACATACCAGTACGGCTGGAAACACGTTTCCCGACCGTACAGTACGTGTTTCCAAGTTTACGTTTCGTTTTTTGCCTAAAACGGGTGTGGGGAGGACGTTTCCTGCAACTTAGTCCGACATTGATTAGGTTGAATTAAATTTGATAAACATAAACAATAGATCCTTATACTTTCAGAATCCTCATTGCACTAATGATTTATTCAAAAGCATCAGTCGCACTAAATCTTGAATGATTGAAGGTCATCTATTTTTGGGATTGCATAGGATAAGATAATTTTATTAATGTCCAAGGAATGACCACAAAAGTCAGTAAATAGGACTGGAGGATACATCTAGTATTAGTACAATGTGGTAATGTAAACTACAAACACAACTCCTAGAAACTGCCAAAGCTAAATCTAGGATAAAATGAAGTAAAGAAGGATACAACAATAGGACAACCTTATAAACATGCATATAACCAGATCAAAGGCCCCTAGTGATGTAGAAGACAAGTGAATAAGTTTAGGGTTGGAGGTCAGCCGATGACAAGAGGGGTGATAGTGGCCCTGGCTCGCTACGAAGTCCTTTGGATCCAATGATGTGTCTGCCTGTAGGATCCTAGGAGGGATGTAGCAGTGAGGGATACTCCTAACATCCAAGGTTGAAGTAAAGAAGCTCTAGATAAGTCTTTGGCTACATTGCTAGGGCTGGGGAGGATTCCGCCGGGGGGTGGGGGCAAGGGGACCCTACTCAGGAATCGTCTGGAGCTAATCCCTTTGACGCCCTGGGTGTGAGTGAACTGAGGTGTTGCTTGATCCTCTGCAAAGGTCTCGAGGATATCGGTTGGCCTCCCAAACGAGGGGGAGACTCGAGGTCTCACTGTTCTACTATTTGAAATACTTTGGAACTAAACTTGTTGCTTGTTGCTTTGATCAACCAGACCAACTTGAAAGTATGTTGTGATCGTCCAAATTGTCTCCGAGTGAGGCGAGTTATGTAGGATTTGAGATTTGTCTAAATATCTCCCCGTTTAAGAGGGCTAGGCATCTTTGGTCAGGATACTGGAAGGAGGTAGTGAGGGATCCTCCTGAATCTCTATAGAGGCAATGGTAGTGCCCTCTAATCTGGTAGTATAGAGGGCATATAAAAATGAGGTGTTGCTCTATATTTGGCTTCTAAAGGTGACTTATGCGACAAATCCTATCATATCTTGGTATATGGTGGTCAATCTCTGCTCATAGTTGATGAGAACCAACCCAAAGCTAGCCCATAGGGATCTTGAGTGAGTGTATTCAATGTCTGTGTGTGTATGGTTTGAAGTGGGGGAAGATGCTTTGGGGAGATGGTTAGTGTTTGGATAAGTCGAGAAACATTTGAAAACCAACCTCATGTCCAACCTTAGGGGTGAGCTAAAACAAGGGCCTTTGAGGAACAAAGTGCAAGGTAGAGGTACTGGTCTCTCTCGACAACTGAATCTTTGGAAGATATGACTCTGTGGAAGAAAAAGGCAAGTGAAAGATGACATCAAGGCGGAAGGGTTGGGTACCGAACTCTACTTGAATAATGGGCTATGGGACTGTATGTTTGCAATTGCAGATGATGCTCCTAAGAAGTTAGAATCTCTCCATCTAGGCCCAATCTGTCTGTACCGGGCTTGGCCCCTAGATTTCGAAGCTGTAAAGGACTGTGGGTCTAATAATCGCATCCATGAGGTAGAGTTTGGATGAGATGTCCAGAAACTCACGCTGGAAGCATTGTCTCTTGATAAGGGCTAGGGACACATACCCTTTGCTTGGTCGAGGTTGGAGGGTTTGCTGCACAACAAAATGAGGTCTCACGAGCCATGTTCCCAAGTAGATGTATGATGTGTTGATCTCAATCTCTTCCCCCTGGAAGTATAAATGCATGTCTTTCAGAGTTTTATTTGAAGCATTGAAGATCATAACCTTGGTTTTACCTAGTTTGATTGTTAATTGTTAAAAGTCACAAAAGTTGGCCAAAGGCGTCGATTTGTCTCTTTAGGCCCTTGGGAGTAGATGCCCACAAGACTAAGTCATTTGCACAAAGGAGTAGAGAGATCACTTGATGTAGGAGGCAACCGCCCCCCTCCTGGATGTGTTCATGGAGGAAAGATTCCAGCTCATCAATGTAAATCCCGAAGTGGGTTGGTCAGAGGGGGCACCCTTGTTTTACCCCAATGGTACTTTAGATAAAGTCAAATGGCCATGTGCCTTCATGAGTCGACACAAAACTGACTCGTCTAGTTTCATGATGGCTACCAGAAGTATCTTAGATATAACAATATCCTAAAGCCTCTTGAATAATGTCTCCATAGGCACAATATCCAATGCTTTCTGAAAGTCATCAAAGCAATTGTAGACTTTCGAAGAGCAGTGATGAGCATGCTCAATAATGTCTCGAAGTGTGAAGATGTGCTCAATCGCTTGGTAACCTGGGCGAAAGCCTAACTGTCCTCTTGCTCTGAGATGTTGTCTTTCTAGCTTCTCGAAAAGCCACTGATGTAAGACCATGAAGCGTAGAGGTGTGGCCCATCATGATAGTCGTGTAGTTGTTCGGTTCACAAATGGTCCCAAATTTGTGGATCAGATGTGGATAATGTGTTTAACCCAAGTAGGGGGGAAGCTGAAACAAACTACATGGTTGAATAGATTGACAATATAAGACTCAAGAGACTGGATGCCATGCTTCAGGATGTTTGGCTGAAAGCTTTCCTCATCCGCTTCTTTGTTGGTGCCCATAGCTTTGATCGCTCTCTTGATATCCCACTTAGAGAAAAGGCACTTATGTAAGACCACGAAGCTTAGAGAAAATTGGTGCAACAACTGAGGGTTTTAATTATTATGTAGTAGTTTCTGAATAAAAATCTTTGGATGCCCATTGGCAATCCGATACAAAGAATCAATTGGTGAAAAAGATAGCGAGATAACCTCACATTGGTACAGGAAGGTTCGGTACGAATTTGGTTGGAGATGAGCCCTCTACACTGTCTCTGCGCAACTTTGCGTCACAGCTATGCAGTTACCGCGTCACTGCTGCTGGGACTGCGTCACACCTCCTGGCTGATCTTTTGCTGGCTGGAAACTCGATCCTCTGACCTCCCGGTCTCACACCCCGGCTTCCAGTACTGGATCTCAACTGCTCCGCAACAAATCTTCGGACTCCTTTGAAGCTCTGCACTGCCTCTGCGTGGCTCTACGCCAGTGTGGAAAAAGTTGGCAAAAAGTCCTGACTTTTTGAAAAAATCTCGAATTTTTCCGGAGCCGACTTTATTGGCCAACTTTTTGCTGACTTTTTCATCCTTGAAAAAGTTGCGATTTTATCCTCGAAGTCTCGACTTTTTGTCGACTTTTTCGAAAAAATCATGAGTGAGGTAGTTTCTTTAATAATTTTTTATTTTTTTTTGAAAAAGTCAAGATTTTTTTCCAAAAACGAATATTTTGTATTTTTTTAGTTTTGTCGACTTTTTCAAAACACTCCTGACTTTATCGAGTTTTTCAACTTTTGGACCCTTACCGATTTAATCTCGACTTCGACTTTTTCCACATTGCAGTCTACGCTGCCCAACGTGGCTCTGTGCTGCCTCTTCTGCACCTCTCTCTGTCTCCTCTACAATGTATTCATCGGATCAGGAATACTTCCTTCGACGAACTATCTTTGCCCCTCACTGCAAGAAATCACTTCGATCTTCTTCCAGCAATTGCTGCGTTGCTCTCTTGAGAAATCGATCTCTTGATCTCTTACTCGATGTATTTTCCAAATGCCCATCAAACTCCTTATAATCTCTCGTTGACATATCAACGACCAAGATTAAAACATAATCAAAGGCTAAGATTAATTGGGAGTTGATTCGTGTCTTTATCTAGAAGGTTCACAACCAATCTAATTAATACACTTTAATTAATCACATTTCCTAAGTTTAGACTTAGGAATACATTAAAAATGATCAATTATTTTAATTAAATCCTCTTCGGGTGGAATTTCCTAAAACGCTTTCTGGGTATTGTGGAATGCATGTGTCTTAGCCTCTCTGCAAAATATCGAGACTAGAGCACATCCGATGCTACAAAAAATCAACATGCAATAAGTTATTCCACGAAGGCTAATGATCAACAACTTCTAAAATATTATTCAGCAGAGCATTAGGATCAGTATTATCGTAAGAAGTAGGAGAGAAACACCATCATCAATGAAAACCCCAAAGACTTTTGCATTATTATTATTCCAGAAAAATTACGAGAGAGCTTCGATAGCCAGTACACGATTCACAAATCGGATCCTTTGTGAAGCAAATGGCTTCAAATTTATAGATAAATTCTCCAAACAACCAGTTGGCTTGATCTTCGTCAAAGTAATCTCAGCCGTTGATAAAAAATTGATTATCTTTTAATCACCACTGTCGAAAATCTTTATTTTTGAGGAATTTTCGAAATTCTCTTTTAATTCATTTTTAATTAGCTCAAAATTAAATATTTTGAGCTAATTTCCTCAAAAAATTGACTTTGACTTAACCATCAAGGCCCAAGGGTCCAATTTTTCTTGAAATTTTCAATATTCCTTTGGTGGGGGGCCTCCAAAAATTAATATCTCTAGGACCCACAAATTTTTCCGTTTGGAGAATTTATTTTCCCCAGGGTTTTAATTTTGACTTTAATTAATTATATTTTTGGCTTAGGATTTTAATTTGTTTTTGTCAGAAAATTTAATTAATTGACACGTGAGGGGATTAATAATTTTTCCACCTTCTAATATTTTAGCCATGGTGTCTAAGTATGACGGACCATGCACCGAATATTTTTTACATCAAGATATTACAATTTCAACCCTCAAAAGGGGAACACCTGTTCATTATAGACTCCCAATTTATTACCCAATTCTGCATCTCAATATGTTCTAGTAGACCAAGTGATTTGTAATAAAGTAATTTAGACAATTCGCTGAAATTATGCCCAAATCACTTTTACAAAGACTCGACTAGAACACTAGGACTCACCTAAGATCTTGACAACAAAATCCACCCGAGCTTTGGGGGGAGGCTGGAGGGAAAAACTTTGTCGATCATCTGTGTTTAGAGACGAAAAACCTCCTAAGATGAAAATCGTCACCAAAATAATAGACTTACCTAGGTTGTTACATACATCTATAGTCTTACTAAGATCATTTACATTACAAACTTGCAGAATGGGTTTACAACTTTGACAAACTGTCGACTGATGATGATGAATCCTGGATGATCTGAGTGCTTGAAAAAATGTACTGCTATAGGGTAGTTGACAAGGAGTGGTCAACAGGCTCCAACCACAAAACAAACACAAGTACTATCACAAGCATGAGCACAAGGCTACAAGCACAATCAGCCCACAAAGAGCAAACAAGTCATTGGGTAGACTTGAACCCTGATGGGGGCATTAACAGTACCCCATTTTGCTGACCAGGCAAGCTCTGTTTGACACGGCTTTAGAACATATGTTAACAAATATTTCTACCTTTTAATGTTGCCACATTCCATTGATTGGAACTTGGTCTGTAAGTCTGCAAAAAATACAAAGAACAAAATAGTTGTTTAAGTTCATCCAAGTTGCTGTGCTATTTCTTCTCGACAGTCTGTCACCCACTGGCGTGTCCTGTTTGCTCAGATATGCTTGCGCATGTTATTTTTTAGTCTTGACACTTACAGTCATGTCACACCTCAGCTACAGTCACATTCATACCTGGCATATTCTTCCCAGACAAAAAAATGCCGAAGTCTTGCCCAACAAATTTCTTATGTTCAATAACTGCCCCGTCTACATGTTAGAAGCAATCATGCTGCCAGTGGCTTCAGAAATCCTGCCTATCTGACTTTCTTTGTACAAGGACCAGGCTGTCTCTCGTGGTGCTTGTCTCTCCCATAACTCCATTGTCTGTTTGTTGTGCATTGGATATGTGTGCTTTCCAGTTTGCCCATGACATACGTGTGAACAGATTTGTCTGTTATTCTTGGCATCTGCATGCTTTCCATTCTGCCCATGTCATACCTTCCACTGGCAGCTTTTTTTTGTCATTTATTTCTCATGCAGACTTTTTTCCCTAAATATTGAAAGCACCTGAGCTTAGTGAAATTTAAAAACAGTTATGCTTACATGAAACTCATACATCATTAACTCCACGCAGTGCACACCAAAGTTTTTCTCATCTTTGATTTCCAGGCTCTTGTGTGCCCAAGGGTACCTTACCGCAAAATTCGTGCCTTTTCTGGTGTCTCTTTCTCCCAGCATGATTCCCTGCAGATATATATCCAAGTGTTCCACTGCTGACCAAACTCTACATATCTCCAGGCAATACCTTCACTGCCTGTTGCTGAAAAAGGTACCAAGGAGTTGTTTCCTAGTGCTTTTTGCCTTTAGCCTAGGAAGACACATGAGACCCACTTTTTAGTATAACTTTATAAGTTATTGAAGTCAGGTGACTTTTTAGTCACTTTATGAGGTACAAAAAGTACATGGTACTTTATAATATATATTATTAAAGTTACTTTATGTTTTTAAAGTGATTTTATGAGAAAAAAATACAAGGTACAAAAAGAAGTTATAAAGTGACTAGGGAGGTTCATTAATGAAGGGGGAGACATAAGAGGGGGGTCAATATGTGATTAGATCTCAAGGAGAGCTGAGATCTAATCTCAGCCCTTGATGCTAAGGATAGGGCTTCTCATCATTATGAGTCTAAAAAGGAGGAAAAGGCAAAAGAGAGAGCTCATTCTTCATGTGCAAGTGTTGAGAAAGAGAAGAGCGAGGAGGAGGAGAAGGCAAGGAGGCTGTAATAGCTGAGATTTTGCTGGAGTAGAGACCATACCTACACCAGCTTGGAGAGATTCCACAGCACACAAAACAAGAAGGCACAGACCATCAGCAGGCCAAGCTAAAGGCTGGAAGAGAAGCACGAATTCTGAGAAGGAAAAGGGCAGAGGTTTTAGCGCAGAGTTTGAGGAGCTTCAGCAAGCATTTTGAGGCAGTGTGAGTGCCGTAACCAGTTTTTGAGGCAGCTCCTGTGCATTTAATGCTGGACTGTTAGGCTTGAAATTTAAGGAGAAATTCCAGCCTGACAGGCCTGAATTTCGAGGAGAAAATTATGGGCATTGGGCACAATTTCTGAGGAGAGAAACTGTTTGACAGCCCTGAAATTGAGGGCTGAGTCTGCTGAAGGTTGCCTGAAATTCAAGAAATTAATTGCTGGTTCTGTGGCACAAAATTCAAGGGAAGGTCTGACAGTGGCACATAGTTCAAGGGGCAGAGATTGCTGACAGTGGGACTAGTTTCAAACTGTGGCTCGAATTTCTAGAGGCTGGCACAATATTCAAGGGAGAGATAACTGCCCTTAATTTGTTTTTAATGCCTTATTAATTCTCTGATATTAGCAAATAAAATCCTCCTTCAAACTGGTTTTCCCCTTTGGGGTTTTTCCAGGGTCAGAGATTGACTGAAAATACCAGTGTTCAATTTATGTGCATGCTTGTCTAATTTTATTATCAGATGAAAGTGAAAGACAAGTAATGGTAGCCTAGCAGTTTATATTTATATTTTAATGTGCAAATGAAACATGGGGTTGGGCATTAAACAATGATGTGTAAAACAAACTGAAACTGTAGGGGCTACAACACACCTAAAATTTTCTATACTTGTTCTTCGAGATTCTTTATCACTTAACTTTAATACCATATAGCAATTTACACACAGATATATACAGAGTTGCAGAGAAGGGAAAAGAGGTGGTCACATATTATGCAATAGTAAAAATGAAAATATGCACATCACATGGTGTCTTGGAGGAGACAAACAAACAGACAAAAAACATGATTACTATTAAGACATTATTAGCAACTCACGAAGACAATGTTTCTCATACCCCTTGATTAATGTGATGTGACACTTAATTAAATGATATCACTCTAAACCTATGATACTTTATTGACTGTTATGAATAAAATAATATAAATAATGTAAACAATAAATAATGCTTAATTAGCTAATAGCCTAATAGTTATTAATGAAGAGGCATGTCTAAATGGGACATGACCTTCCATGAAGAGTCACCTGCCTAGGGTATAGAAGCAGGCCTCTCACTCTCAATTGCATCATCATTCTTATTCATACATTTTAATATATATTCTTATATCTCAATGGAGATCTACATATTCCAAGTCTTCTGGAGTATTTGACTTAGAGTAATGAACTTTGTTCGTTCCAGACTACCTAGTACTAGCACCTAGTATTAATGTCAAATAATGTATAATGAATCATGATATCTCCATTGGACCAATTCTATCAAGATTTTCTAATGTACAGTCTTGAGAGCTAACTATGCTATAGACTGTTACCATGCATCTAGTTTAGACACGCAGAGTTCAGAGTTTTCTTTCTGAATTTCCAATAGTCAGGCATTGGAGTTTTGAGTGTCAATTGTAGTGGTGGGGATTATATAACAGATCCAACATTCATCTTTTGTAATTATTATCATTTTTGCATTGGTTAATGTTTACACATTGCTTATAAATGTCTTTCTATATATATATATATATATTGGTTTTTGTATATGTGATCTTGAGTCACCGGTAGATCCCTATTATTTCTTTTCCTTATAATCATTGGTGTTGTTTTCTTATTGATTTCCTATTTGTCTTATGATTGGTGTTGTCTATATCATTCATGTAAGTTGTGTTTGTATGTTTTGGTACACACAGTCATCCTGTGTTCAATCTTGATTCTCTCATTAGGGAAAACTTCTCCTTGTTGCATAATGATTTTTTGGATGATATGCAGAGAAATATGGAGGGACCTGATATGAAAATGGGGTCCAAAATTGGAGCTTCTATTAAACATGCAGATGATGAAACCTCAAATTTCCCTGATGCCAATGAGATTGTCAATGGGCAACTTGAGCAAGATCAACCAGAAATTTTACTGAGGTAATTTGTTACTTAATAAATCTAAAACGTATGTTGTTTGAACTTTGCATATCTAAAGAAATAAACCCCCTATTCATTTTTGTCCTTCTAATTTTCTTGTCCTCTCAACCTTTTCTTTGTATGTGTAATAAAAAATCATAAATAGTCAATACTTAGTTTCACCTATTTTTTGGGTAAAAATGCTACTTTTGACTATTAAGATGGCAATAACACGTGCATCTTACTTAAGCAATTTACCAGAAAAAAGGGCTAGCACCGTCTATGAGTGCTTATCCAAATCAATAAAATAAAGGCTTTATACCAAAATTCTTAACAAAAGACAACCAAAACACCATTAGGCACGAGTAAATGTCCAACATTACAAAAATTAGAAAGCCATACCCATCATTATTTAGTAGTTTTTAAGAATCAGAGAACAAACAAGACAAGTATTGGCATAAGAAGTTTTAAGCCATATTCTACACCCTGTATTGATCTCATGATATCAATTTATAATAAGTGAACTCATCTTGTTGACAACTCATCAATGGATCATGGCAACACCTCATCAATAGATAAGGTTTACAAGTCCTATCAATATGGTCTCTGAGTTTGTGGTTTCCTAGAGACTCACCTGTAGACATTTGAAGGTGTTCCTGTAGCCCTCCCTTGTTTCAGTTTCTTTGCATGAGTTTAATGCCCACAGCCCCACAAATTAAGCTGATATATAAACTTTGTGCAAATATAAATGAACATTACAGGACTATTCTACTTTTAAATTTTCGGCTGATAGGAAAATAAAGACGAGCATTCACGGATATTTAGACACCTTTATTTTTGGTCAAACATGACCTTGGAAAAACCCACAAGGGGAAAACCAGTTATAAGGAGGACTTTATTTGCTTCAATTCTTAGAGAAATTTGTACAGTATGAAATACAAAATTTGAGGTACTTAACTCCCTAGAAATTTGGGCCACAGTTTGCAACGGGTCTGTACTTCTGCCTTGTAACTCGTGCCACTACCCATTGTGTTATCAGTCTCCTCTGCTCAGGGTTCTTTGCTCAGAAATTTGAGCCACCAGACTGAAACTTCTGCTCTTAATTTTATTGCTGTTTATCTCTGCTAGCTCCTTGTAACTCGAGCCTCTGCACAGCATTAAATACCTCTGATATGGTCCCACTGGTAGCACACTTATAGCCTTGAGTTTGCAGCCTCAGACCAACTGCATCTCCTTGTATTTCGGCCTGTTTCTTCACTGCCAAACTCGAGTTGGAATCTCCAGAATTTGTAGACCAGAATCACCTTGAAATGTGGGCCTGGACTCCCTAGAAACTCGCCCTGAAATTTGCGCTGTACCTGCTACAGATCTCGGGTTTAGTGCTGGTTACTCTCTGCTTGGAACATGAGCCCTGGGGGTGATTTCACTTACAGCTGAGACTTATTTCTCCTTCAATAAATCCTGCTTTCACAGCTTCCTCCTCTGTTCTCTTCTCTTCTCTCCCACAAATACATGTAGAATGAATTGAGCCCTAGCCTTTTCCTCTCTTTTTGATTTCATTAAGATAGGATAACCCTAACCCTTTTGATCAAGGGCTGAGATTAGATCTCAGCTCTCTAGATCAATGGTGGAGATCATTCCCTTACTTGGCCCACTTTTTCATGTGGTCCCCCCCATTAATGAACTCTTTAGTCACTTTAAGTTGTTTTTGTACCTTGTACTTTTTTTTCCACATAAAGTCAATTAAAAAACATAAAGTGACTTTAATATTAGAAAGTACATAGTACATAACATGACTATGACTCCAATATAATTCATAAAGTCAATAGCTAAAAAGGTGTTAGAAAGTACATAGTACATAACATGACTATGACTCCAATATAATTCATAAAGTCAATAGCTAAAAAGGTGTAATAAAGTGTTTTCCTTGGCAAAAGGGCAAATGCACTAGGAAACACCTCCTTGGTACCCTTTTCTTCAACATTCTCTCATACCGAGGAAGGTGTTTCTCACCACTCCCATCTTATCTCTGAAATACACATGCTTTCCCCTTGGCAATGACTTGGTGAGAATATCTGCGATCTGCTCCCCAATAGATATGTACTCAAACCTCACTACTCTTCTTTGAACCCAATCCTTAGTGTGCCTTGATCTCTCTTTTCTGTTGTAGTTGTGACTTCAAACCCGCCAGCTCCGTTTCTGACAGCTCGTCGGGAAGCGTTTTTTTTGAAAAGCCTTCTTTCATCGCGCTACGAGGCGTTTTTTGGAAGCGTTCGAAATGTCCGCGCTCCTGACATGGAGGCAAAACCTAAATTGGCTCCGGCGCTAAGCAATTCGCGGCTCCAACGTTACTAACCATGGAAAACGCTCTGAGGCGTTATCCACAGGCAACTCAGGCGCGCGGTGTTCCACGCAAATTTTCGAGCGTCAGAACAATTTAAGAGATTTTCATTTTGTTTTATGGTTTGTATTACCTATTGTTCAAAATGGAGAGCAAAAAGAGTTGAGAGAGCAAGAGTTGAAGGAGAGCGAGAGCAAGAGTTGAAGGAGAGCAAGTGCCAAGGAAGGAGAGCAAGGAGCAAGGCAACAGGAGAATTGCAAGAAAGAGGTAGGCCTTCTAATCCAATTTAGTATTTTCTAGGATGAATTTGTAGATTGTTAAATTGTTTAAAAATGAAAAATTGAATTTTTCTTGAATGTTGCATTTTATTGGATTTAAAACTTAAAAAATGAATTGTTTTTTTCCTATGTTGCATTTCCTATTCCCATTTGGCATTTTTCCATTTGTTTTGCAGGCTAGAAACTTGAAACTTGTTCCATCATGGCTATATGGCTAGGGATTTTCCTCATGTTGGTTCCTTTCTTTGTGATAATGTTGTTGGAGAGTGCTAGAAGAAAGAGGCAAATCAGAGAAAAGGAGGATGAAGAGGAGGGTTATGGTGGATCTGAAGAAAATCTTGAAGAGGAGGAGGATTATGCTGAGGAGGAAGTGGGGAGTGGAGAACCTGAGAACATAGATTCCCCAACTAAACAAGACCAAACTCCTTTGTGGAAATATGTTCAGAGAATGGAAGGAGGGAAAGGTGGTGGAACCACTAAATTTATTTGCCCCCATTGCAATAAACAATACCATGGTTCATACACCCGTCTGAGAAGGCACCTTTGTGGGATAATGCCAGGGGATGGAACTAAAAGTCTTGGAATCAAAGTTTGTACTTTTGTGCCAGCACCACAGAGAGAGATATATAGGAAGGAAGAGGGGGTTGCCCTACAGAGATCATCTAAAAGATCTAGGGGTTTCATTGATTCAGGCCCAACACATCATGGACAAACAAGTTCAACTTCCACCCATGCCAGTGGTTTTGGAAGCAGTGGCACTGGATTAAGGCGTAGAACCATATCCGATTTCCTAGACGAAGGTTGTAGGAATGATGTGGATTCAAAAGTTTACCGGTTTCTATATGCATGTGGGGTGCCATTCAATGTTCTTCGCTCACCTTATTGGCATGAAATGGTTTCTGCCATTAATGATGCCCCAAAGGATACAAAAGCCCTGGGTATGACAAGGCCAGAACCGTGGGTCTTGATCATGAAAGAGCTAAAATAAACAATTCTTTGGCTAGAATGACAAGTTCATGGAATGAGCATGGGTTGTCCATTGTCTCTGATGGATGGACCAATGTAAAAGGAAAACCATTGATAAGTGTTTTGGTTGTGTCGGTTAGTGGTGCAATCTTCCTGGCAGCATATGATTATTCAGACAAATTCAAAACCGGCATTAACATTGCAGAACCATTACTTGATATAATTGAAAAGACTGGGCCATACAATGTCATACAAGTCATCACTGATAATGCTGCTAACTGTAAGGCAGCAGGAGCAATTGTTGAGGATAAATACCCCAACATTTTTTGGTCTGGGTGTTTGGTTCATACAATGAACCTTTTGATGCATGATATCATAAAAAACAAACAACCTCAATTCAAATGGCTTGGTGATTTGTACAAGAGAGGTAAAAAAATGATCAAATTTATTACAAATCATAGCAATACCCATGGGCTTTTCCGTACTCACTCCAAATTGGAGTTGTTGAAAATAACAAAAACTAGATTTGCTAGCTATTACCTGACCTTCAGGCGCCTTTTGAAGGTAAGAGAGTCATTGGCTGCAATGGTATCAAGCCCACACTGGCAGCCATTAAAGGACAGGGCGGCAACAATAGTTGACAGGCAAGGTTTCGAACATGTGGAGGAGACCGCCCTTGACCATTTGTTTTGGGCACGTATGAGGGAAATTGTGAGTTTTACCAAGCCCATTTATAACATGATTCGCTTTGCAGATACTGATAAACCAGTGATTGGAGAGGTTTATGAGCAGATGGATAGCATGTTGGGGCAAATAAAAGATATAATTAAGGATAATGATCCCAACTTGTATGCTATGATTCATGACTGTGTGTGTGCACGGTGGAATAAACTCAATGTTCCACTACATGCTTTGGCATATATCCTAACGCCAAAATATTACTCTCCATCTTGGTTGGGCCAACCTGCACCTGGAGGTGGGGTTAGGGTGAAACCTCACACAGATCCAGAGGTACAAGAGGGGTACATGAAGGCATTGGACAAATTGGTACCTGACAGGGAAGATTGTGCTAGATTGCGCCTTGATTTAGGCAAATACTTCAGTTGCACTGCTAACTTTGGTTCTTTCCATGCAATGGAAGACAGGGACAGATTTGATGCTCTCACATGGTGGGAATCATATGGCGGCATGGGACTTTTGCCAAAGTTGGCTAAAAAAGTTCTCTCACAGGTTGTGAACACTTCTTCTGCAGAGAGGTGTTGGAGCACCTACAAATTTATACACAATGTGAGAAGAAATAGGCTGAATGAAAACCGAGCTTAAAGCTTGGTTTATGTGAATTATAACTTGAGGTTGTTGAGCCATTACTGTGATCGGGCAAATGAGGATCAATCATACAGAGTCTGGGACAGCAACCCAGAGGATGATAATTTGGAGGACGGCACGTTACATCTGGAAGAATTGGAAGCAGAACTTTATAGGGATGATGATGAAGCATCAACAGCACCGCCACACACAGGGCCAGTCCCACCATCTACTGGTAGCAGTGCGGGTGCCAGTGCCAGTGCCACTCCTCGATATCACACTATTGTTCCTTTGCAGATCCAGCCTCCACCTTCTGGTCGTGGTCATGGTACTCCTGAGAGTACTAGAACACCAACATTTCCTCGTGGCTCACAGAAATTAGACATTTCTCGTGGGCGTGGCAAGGGGCCAGCCAGATAAAATATATTTGTTGTTTACTATTTTCTATTTGTTGTTGACAGTTGAACAGTTGAAACTTGACTTGCTACTGATTTCATATATTTAAATTTTTAATGACAATTTAAGTTTGAACTTTGAATTTGAAAGGTGAAACTTTGAAGTTGGCATTTATAAGTTTACTGTTTACAAGTCATTATGAATTATGAATATGATGCTTCATGAAAGTTATATGGTGATCAATGAATCAATGATGATAAATGTTATATATTGCATTTTGAAATCAATGAATCAATGATGATAAATGTTATATATCGATGATGATAAATGTTAGATATTGAAATTTGAAATCAATGATGATAAATGTTATATATCAAATTATCAATGATGATAAATGTTATATATTGAATTTTGAAAGCTTGAAACCTTCAGATTGATGATTTGCGAGACTCAAGAGTTAATATGTTGTATGCTTCCAACTCATGGGCGTGGTTGATGAAGATTATAACTTCTAGATGATTGATGTTATATGATTCAATCTATGTTTTTATGTTTTTTATGTCTAATTCATCATTCTACATGTTTTTGTTGACATATATGCATCAAAATATAAATATATATATATATATATATATATATATATATATATATATATATATATATATATATATATATATATATATATATATATATAAACGCTCCTGAAAACGCTCCGATAAATGTTATATATTGAATTTTGAAAGCTTGAAACCTTGATTGATGATTTGCGAGACTCAAGGTTAATATATTTGTATACTTCCAACTCATGGCGTGGTTGATGAAGATTACATAACTTCTAGATGATTGATGTTATATGATTCAATCTATGTTTTTATGTTTTTTATGTCTAATTCATCATTCTACATGTTTTGTTGACATATATGCATCAAAATATAAAATATATATATATATATATATATATATATATATATATATATATATATATATATATATATATATATATATATATATATATAAAAAATAGCATAACTCGGACAGGAAACTTGCCCCAATGGCGCTCCGCGCTTCACTCCCGCTCCCGCTCCTGCTTCCAAGTAACCTTGCTTTGACTGGTCATGAAATACTGGATTCTTTGTGTTGGAAAGTGTAACTAGGTTCGGTTTTCATAATGACTTGTAATTATGAATTTATGTAATGAAGAAGACAAAGATAATAAAATGTATTTTGTAATACTTGCATCATGGGTTTCATGAGCAAGGAAGTTTTTATTATAGGTCAAAGACTTCTTCTTGATGTCTTTAGGGATTTGTCATCTTGTCATAAATATATAATTTAGAGTCATGTATATGAAGTATTGTTACACTTGTAAAGGACAAATTTATTGATGTAAAATATGCTCCTTGAAGTCGGTTCAATACATGTTGAAGATCCACCATCATTCATGTCAGCCTACACACTAGTTCATGTCGGCCTACCCACAGAAGTCAAATCAGCCTAGAAGAGGGAGACAGTGCCTATGTAAAGGTGGGATTGCGGCCTCATTTGAGGAGATCAAGTTCAGACAAGTTCTGTGATTCAAGTGCGGATTAAGGGTTGCAGTGAGAGCGGAAAAGAAGAGCAAAATAGCGAAGGATGAACATGGATATATTACCTCTGTTTTGGGCCCAATATACCTCATCTAGTTCTGTGATTTGGTACGAAGAGAAGAGACATTGCAGCGAAGCAATAAGGTAGTACAAAAAGTAATTAAAGCTCTCCATTTTGGGTTTAAATCTGTGATATAAAAGGAGATATACAGTAGAAGAAGAGACTAGAAAGGGATAAGGTCTCGGTATAGCTCTCAGTACAACAGTGCGTAAGGAGGTGTCTTGGCAACTAGAAGAACCTTGCAAGGAGTATCAAGCGAAAGAAGGATCTCGGACTTGGTAGTAGGACCAATGTTGCACGAAGCGGGGACGAAGCGGGGACGTTTTTTGGAAGCGGGGACGCGGAAGCGTCATTTCCAAAAAATCTAGGAAGCGAAGCGTCTCGGAAGCGTCTAACATATATATATATTTTTATTTTTATTTTTTTGCATTTATATTAAAAAAATATCCAAAATACCAAATTAATTGTAGAAGACATGGAAGCATGCATATTTGTACATAAATCAAGATAGATATGACATCCATTGTACATTAATGATTAATTATTTGAGCATCAACCATTTAGAATAGATGCATCAACAATCTATAATATAGATTCTTCTCCTCTTATCTAGCCTTTGCCTCTACCTCGATTATCTAGGGACATTAGTCAAAATTGCCCAATTTTGATCAAACCCTAATGCAAGCCTTTAAAAATGGTAGAAAGAACTTAACATGCTTGATCGATTATTTTGACTTGATTGAAATGTAATTTTTTGCTAACGACATGACAAAGGAGTTCAACAATTAACACCACCAACACTAGGGTACATATAGGGCTTGGTGCTCTTGATTAAATGCTAATCACATACCCTCATGCATGATATAATCTAATGCCATGCCACCATATCACTGATCCTGAATTCCTGAAAACTGTTAAGTCTGCTGAATTTGGAAGAGGATATGAAATTCTATTTTCTCCATATGAAGTCCGATCAGGCTGGAACCACTCTCAAACATCCTGAGTCATTTCATGGTAATGTTAAAAATTTAAGTAAAATGATGAAAATGAAAAATAAATGAGAATGTCACTTTTACTTTAAGAATTTAACATTACCATGAGGGAGCATCTAAGAAATATCTAAGGAGGTAAAAGAGAGCTTATATTTTTTTCCTCCTATCCCTAACTCAGCACTAACTCACCTACTAACCCAACCAAAGACAAAAATTAAAAAAAAAAATCAAAAAAATCATTTTTTTGACCTACATTAGTCGGATCCGTACGGCACTGTACGGAACCGTTCGCGATCCGTACGGATCCGTACCGGAACCGCGGCGGTTCCGTACAGCGATCCGCCGTACGAACCGCGGATCCACTGTACGGAACCGCGATTCCCTGCGTACGGATCCGATTTGGCAGGAATCGTAAATTTTTAAAACCAGCGGTTATATTTTGGGTGCTGTATGATTCGGAAATGCGAATCCCGGAAACGATTCATGCGGAGACGCGGTTCTTTGCCTTGGAGGCGGGGGCGTTTCCTGCAACATTGAGTAGGACAAATAGGAATCTCTTAGAGGCTGAAGTGGAACAATAGAAGGCACATCAAAACGGGCTGCTAGATAAGGGATCGAGTTTCCCTAGTGTTGTGCAGCATAGTGTAGAAAGGGAAGATCAACATAGGGAGCCCTAGAAAGAGCAGTGACAAGGTCTTGGAGTCATATTGTGGTCAAGGGTCTTTGTCATGGTCTTGGTACTCGTCAATTGAAGATCTATAAGAAGAATTAATTTCGGGTTATCCTCTCCAAGAGGGAGGTTTTGGCCCTGGCTTGAAAGCCTAAATTTTGTGCCTCTTATGCATTTGATAATTGACTTAATGAAAACATAATAATGTAACAAAAGATAAAGTGAAATAAGCATAACGAAATCACAAGTAATTACCATGAAAGAGAAATTTGAATTAAACGCCCTAATTTCTCAACATGGTTTCAGAGCTAAGGTGCCGAAGACAAAGAAGGGCAGTTTAGCAAGATGTAATATTCCCAATTAGCAATGGCTAATTGGAAATATCGATTTTGGTCAATTTTGCCTTATGTAGCTAAATTATAAATAAAAGTGAGTAGAGGGGGACATAACTCACTCTAAAAATAAAGTGCACTCCCTAGTAGACACAACGTTGTAACTTAAGTGAGCCAAGGGGGCCAAGAGACCATGTAGAGAGGGGACCCACATAGACCACATGGAGGGACTGCGCAGGTTGAGTTGAGCACGTGGCAAAGGGAGGCTACGTTGGAGGAGGTGGGCCTTAGGGTTTGAGAGAGGCCAACGCTATAAAGAGAGGAGAGCCTCCTCATTTTGGTCATTCGATGTTTATGATATTGAGCTGGTCATTTCGACTTCTTGAGCACGCTGGTTGTTTAGCTAGTCTGCAGCACTGTTTAGTGCACCGAGTGTTTCCGTTCGGAGATCTCACCCTCAGCCCCGGCGGACTTCGAGTCCCTGCTCGGGTGAGGTAATCCCATCAGTATTTTGCAGGAGGATTGGTGCTTGGCTTTTGTGGAGGAGCAGTGCATTCATAGACTGCGCAGTCTTGAGAGGGAGGACGCAGTCCATTTCTTGGGAGCTCCGGATTGGGTTTCTTTGGAGGTTTCGAGCTTGGAGATTGAGCAAGGGGCCAACCCTTGCCTATTGGGGGATTTTGGCAGAGTTTGAGGCAGTATTTTGGTGGATTCCCTTCAGTGTCAGTGCAGAGCCTTGGAGGATAGTGTAGATCCTCAAGGGGGTGATTTTCGGAGGTTGTCCATTCCAGAAATGCTCTCTGGGCTTTTCTGGGTTTAGTGAGTAGAGGTTGATTCCAGAGTTTCAGCTTATTCTGAGTAGGGGAGCAACCCCAAATACTCATCTTGTTCCAGCAGTGGCAGCTACACCACAGTTTTCTAGCAGCTTGGACGCAGATCAGAGAGCAGCCATTCCATCAGTATTCTGAGAGTATTTCTTCACTTGCCTTGTGCAAATCTAGGTGCCATCACTCTGATCACCTATTGTACTCACTTATATTTCTCAGCATAATAAAATGGCTCAGTGTTCTCTCTATTTTATGTGTATCTGTTGCATATATTGTTTCTAGCATTTCATGTACTGTTGTATGATCCGCATCACTGCTTTGAGACATCCCGTTGTTATACCATCTGTTGTGTTTTTCCCATACTCTATAGACGGAGTCTGGTGAGGGCCAGGTAGCCTCCAGATTTCACCCTCTTTTTAGAGGTGAAATATGGTAAACGCCCCTCCAGTCCATCTCTGGTTTAGAGTTGACTGTGTTTGAGAGATATCCCTGAAAGGGGATATTACACAAGAAGACACAAGGATTAAAGCTTTCAGGAAGTCATCAAGGATCAAAGTTTTCTAGAAGACATCAAAGCAAAAGAAAGGGATCTACATTGAAGAGTCAATCTTCAGATCTAAAAAGATCTTCACTCATTCAAGAAGGAATAGTTTGCAAAAATTGGAGAAATCCTCAAGCCATAGCAAGAAGACAAAAGACCTTACTTAAAAGACTTATACATCAAGGTCCTTTCAAGAGGAAAAGCAAGATCTAGGAGGTGATCTTTATCTTCAAGGAATCTAAAGCTATCTTGTAGTTGAAGCAAAGTCAACACTATTGGAGACATTATCAAATCATCATTTTGCTGAAGTCATCATCAAGCCATCCTTGATCATCATCATCCTCAAGGATCCATGCTGATCTACCGCGTTACACTACTCTTGAAGAAGTCTATCTAAGAGGGCGCTTCCACTACTATCTACATCATCAACAAGGAAGAAGCCAGTAAAGGAAGAAAAACACCTTCCTCAAGTAAGTATATTTATGACTTCATCTAAATCTATTAATATGTCTTTTTGCAAAGAAAGCAACAAACTGGTTGGGGTTTCAAACTTTCTTACATGGAAGAAAAGGATAGGTCTAAATCTTATTGAGAATGAAGTCATGGAGTATATCAAAGGGTCAACAACTAGACCTTTAAAAGAAGATACTCAAGCTCATGCCAAATACATGAAGGGAGACATAAGAGCCTAGAGGATTCTTATAAAATCCATAAAGGACTCTCTCATCCCCTATGTATCAAAACTATAATCTTCAAAAGAAATATATGACAAATTGGTGGAGCTATTCTTGGTTGGTACTGTAGGAGTAATATCTCTGAAACAATAACTATACAAGTTGAAGTTGTGAAGAGAAGGAATCACTTCATATTTTATGAAGATTTCTGAAATCAATTGCAGGAATTGGGAGAAGTAATGTCTGATAGAGAAATTACTATAGTGGTGTTGAATGCTCTACCAGAGGGATGGGGAAACTTCACTTCAAGTATCTATGGGAAGAAAGAGGCAACACTATTCCAGGATCTGTGGCCTCTTTGTAAGATATAAGGGACGGGGTTAAAAGCTAAAGTTGATATAGGATCAAATGAAGAGAATCAAGCCTATAGGGAAGATTTGGTAAGTTTGATCCTCGGAAGAAAAGAAGAAACATGGATAAGTTACGATGCTATGGATGTAATAAACTTGGGCATACTAAGAAGGATTGTCCCAAAATCTACGAAGGACAAGAGGAAAAAGGAAGAAGCCCATATCGCCAGAGAAATAGAAGAACTAGATTCAAAGAAACCTAAGAAAGAAGAAGTGAAAGATCTCTACTATGATTGAGATCATCTTCCTCTTTAAGAGGTATCTGTTGGTTGTAAAATAGTATGTTAGGAAGCATTGTATATTAGATAGATACATCACTTTAGAATTGGCATCATGATGGAAGCATTGAAGGAGGAGCACTAGTCATAGGAGGATGTCTGTAACACATTTATGTGACAACTATGCTATGAGATAAGTGGCTCCAGGGAACCTTACTGAAAAACAACATTTATAGAAGGCAGTCATCAAGATCAAGGGCCATCATTCAATAATCAATATGGAAACAGGTGTTGACATTTTCTAATGGAATCCTCTTTGGATTCACTAGTTAGAAAGAAAGCAAAAGGTTTAATCGAGAATTCTAACACGCAGAATTCTAGGATTAGGATATGATGACATAGTGATGAAGCAAGTCAAGGGAATACAACTTTTCATTCTAAGGAAACTTGCTGCGGAATGACTCAAAAGGAAAAGAATGAGGTACATATATGCAACCTGACACTGGATGCTATGAAGTCGTGTCATGGGGTTGCAGGTAGTATACTTATCTTTAGAAGTATGATCAAAATAGAAAGTAGAAACTCTTTCGATGCACAGGTTGCCAAAAGGCATGATCTACACTAGATGAAATCAACATAATATGTCCTCATATGGAATATGAGGTGATTATACATTATCAAGGAATTGCACAATGGAAGTTGCTGGGAATGAAATAAAACTGTGCAGAGAAAGAAAAAGGAAGAGATCGTGGGAAGTATAACCATGGAAAGAAGCAGTCAACATCCAAGGAAGCCAAGAAGAATTGACTAGAAAATCTCCTGGGAAGATATGTAGACTCTAATAGAAGTCTGGAAAAGATGGAGACCCTTGACAATACATATCTTTAGGAGATGTGTCAATCTGTAAACAAAGGATGCTGATGCCTACAAGATGTCATGGTGAAAGATCATCACTAAGGTAACTTTTGTTTTAAAGTTCATATTTATAATTAATTAATATCTGATGAGCTTATGCAGGGTTGCCAAAGGGAAGTATATGTCTTCCACAGGTTGACAACCATATGGCAGGATGAAAGATCCTTGGAAGAAGTATGGTTCGAAGGAAAGCAACATGGCATGAAGCTAGACCTGATAAGAAGATTGATGGATCACTTTCTAATAGAAGACATGACTCTTGGATGAAAGTGATGGATGATCTGTGCCCTATTTAGAGATCCCAAAGATGAAAACTCCTCATCAACAAAGAAATTCATGACATTGAAGGAAGGAGTTCTTCATGAGCAATTGGGTGTTTTCATCATTGCTGCTGCAGGTCCCTGATTAAGAGGGAGCCTGGTAATAAGTTTCTTACTTGGAAGAAACTTGGTAATTCCTAAGCCAAGAGAGAGCTTAGGTACATTTCTTGTCTAGGAATGAGTACATTCCTTTGTGGAATATGCCCTCCCTAATTGAGAGGGAGAGATAGACACATCATTCTGGTCTTCACCTAGAAGACAAAATGCGGGATTGGGCAATCATCTGGCATTTGATACTCTTTTGTGGATGTATTAGGGCATCCACGGAAAGAGTAGTCGTGAAAGGATAGATATTCTTTGAGGATGGGAATCCAACAGTAAGAATAGTCTTGATGGACATATCCTATATGAACCCGGGTGGGATATGATCCAAGAGAGACAATGATGAGGGTGTCGTCATTGGTCTTGCTAACATTGTAGCTCATGGTATTGTGGAGAGATGGAGATATTAGTCAAGGCCTTGCACTATAACAATGCTGGTTAATATGATGCTATATAGATGGGATTACCAATTAGATTCTTCTTATGAGATTCTTCAGATTGAGAGGGACCATGTACCATTATGAATACCTCCCTAGTTAAGAGGGAGTGTTGGAAAGTGTAGCTAGGTTCGGTCTTCATAATGACTTGTAATCATGAATTTATGGAATGAAGAAGACAGATAATAAAATGTATTTTGTAATACTTGCATCATAGGTTTCATGAGCAAGGAAGTTTTTATTATAGGTCAAAGACTTCTTCTTGATGGCTTTAGGGATTTGTCATCTTGTCATTAATATAAAATTTAGAGTCATGCATGCGATGTTTTGTTACACTTGTAAAGGACAAATATGTTGATGTAAAATATGCTCCAAGACCTTGTTAGTATGCTTCTTGAAGTTGGCTCAATACATGTTGAAGATCCACCATCAGTCATGTCGGCCTACACACTAGTTCATGGTGGCCTACCCATAGAAGTCAAGTTGGCCTAGAAGAGGGAGACAATCGCTTTATAAAGGTGGGACTGCGGCCTCATTTGAGGAGATCAAGTTTCGACAAGTTCTGTGATTGTAGTGAGAGCAGAATAAGGGTTGCAGTGAGAGTGGAATAGAAGAGCAAAATAGCGAAGGAAGCAGAGGGATATATTACCTCTGTTTTGGGTCCAATTTACCTTGCCTAGTTCTGTGATTTGTTATGAAGAGAAAAGGCATTCCAACGAAGCAATAAGGCAGTATAGCAAGGAATAAAAGCTCTCCATTTTGGGTTTAAATATGTGATATAAAAGGAAATATACAACAGAAGAAGAGACTACAAAGGGATGCTAAGAAAGGGATAAGGTCTCAGTATAATTTTCAGTACAACAATGCGTAAGGAGGTGTCTTGGCAACTAGAAGAACCTTGCAATGAGTATCAAGCGAAGGAAGGATCTCAGACTTAGTAGTAGGCCAAAGAGGAATCTCTTAGAGGCTGAAGTGAAACAAAAGAAGGCGCATCAATAAGGGCTGCTAGATAAGGGACCGGGTTTCCCTAGTGTTGGTGCAACATAGTGCAGAAAGGGAAGATCAACATAAGGAGCCTAGAAAGAGCAGTGGCAAGGTCTTGTTGGAGACATATTGAGGTCAAGGGTCTTTGTCATGGTCTTGGTACTCGTCAATTGAAGATCTATGAAGAATTACTTTTGGGTTTTCCTCTCCAAGAGGGAGAGGTTTTGTCCCTAGCTTGAAAGCCTAAATCTTGTCTCTCTTATGCATTTTATAATTGACTTGATGAAAACATAATAATGTAACGAAAGCTAAAGTGAAAGAAGCATAATGAAATCACAAGTAATTATCATGAAAGAGAAATTTGAATTAAATGCCCTAATTTCTCAACACTTTGTGAGTTTAATGCAACTTTGATTATCATATTGTATCATAGTTGGTCTCAGCCTTTGACCAAATAACCCACACATCATCTTATGAAGCCAAATAGCCTTGCAACTGTCATGACTAGTGGTAATATACTCGGCTTCCGCTGAGCTCAGTGCCACTGATTTGTCTTCCTGTTGAACCCAATGTTCCACCAAGACTTTGGTGCTGGGAGACGCAGGTGCGGGGAGACGCACATAGGGGACGTGTGGGAGTACCCTCAAATTTTAGGGAAATTTCAGGGGTGCGGGGGGGGGGGGGTGTTGGGTTATATATATATATATATATATATATATATATATATATATATATATATAATATTCAAGTTCATATTCAATAGTGAAAGCATAAATAGACTAATAGTAATACATTGATTCAGACAAAATTTAAATTCATAATTGAATTAAATAATGACATACATTGATCCATCCCCATCATTCATTTTGTTACATACATCATTCATACAACATACTCATCATTCATCTGTACCATGAGAATTCAATAATGAAATATTCAAATACATTGATCCATATCATTCATCATTCTATAATGTACATTGATTTAAAAATTAAATTCATCATTCATCATTCTAGAAGAGCTTGATGATAGGAGAGCAGAGCTCGACAACGACATGAGAGCAGAGCTCGACGGCGAGCAAGAGAGCACAACTCGACGATGACAAGAGAGCACTCAGTAGAGCTCGACGACGAGCAAGAGAATTTGGGAAATGAATAGGTAAGACCTAGGTAATTTTTAAATTTTAAATTTTTAGTTTAGTTTTATTTTTTATTTAATTTTTTAAGTCTTGTTTTATCTTTTATTTTTTTTAAAAGATTTTTAATATGTGAATTTTCATTTTATTTTTATTTTTTATATTAAGTGTTATTGGACAAATTTGAGGGGGGACGCACCAGGGGGGACACCCATAAGCACCCCTTTTGGGGAGTCATGTCCCCCACACTAGGGAAACACACCCCCCCTGCGTCTCCCCACGACTCCCCAAAAGGGGTGCGTGGGGAAACAAACCCCCAGACATACCCCCTGTCACGGGTGCGTGGGGTGCAAGGGGTGCATGCACTTGACCCTGGAGGACGCGTCCCTGTGAAACACTGGCTGAACCACGACACCACTAACAAACCCAACATGAAACAACATCCAGAAGTACCCTTTCGGTCACTAGAACTGCCTGCCCAGTTCGAGTCTATACAACCTGTCAACCCGACTCTATCTCCTCGGATATAGTCCAGACCATAGTCCACCGTGCCCTGTAGGTACAACAACACATGTTTCGTAGGCACCCAGTGCACTCGCCTGGGCTCCATCATAAACTGACTCAATATGTTGACTACGAAACAAATATCCAGTCTAGTGTTGACCAAATACATCAACGAATCGATCAACTGATGATGCAAAGTGGGGTTCACCAACTCAGAATTTGAAGCATGCGGCTTCTTCCAGTTGGTGATCATCGAAGTAGCCACAGGCCTGCAATCCTCCATACGAAATCTCCTCACTATGTCCCCTGCATATTTTTCCTGGCCCACGAAGATATGCCCATCCTCCTGCCAAACTTCAAACCCCAAAAAGTAGTGCGTCAATCCCATATTAGTGATGTCAAACTTTGAAGCAAGGTCCCTCTTGCAGTGCTTAATGAGTCTCTCCTCTCCTGTACTAAACAAATCATCCACATATAGAACCAAAATGAGTGGATCGTCACCAACCATAATGAAATATAGGTTCGGATCCGCATCACTCTTCCGGAAACCCATCTGGCAAGTAAGCATCAATCCTCTCATACCATGCTCTTGGTGCCTGCTTTAGTCCATATAAGGCATTTTTAATCCTACACACATGAGACTCTCTCCCATGGACCTCAAAGCCCCGTGGATGCTCAATGTACACCTCCTCCTATATGACCCCATTGAGAAAGGCAATCTTCACATCCATCTGGTGAATGTTACAACCCATCTTAGCTGTTATGGAGATCACTACTCTAATAGAGGTATAATGAGCAACTGGTGCAAAGGTCTTGTCATAGTCAACTCCCTCTTCCTGTAGGCTGTGAGAACCCTCGTGCCACAAAACAAGCTTTGAACTTCTCCATGCTGCAGATGTAGCATGTTTGATTTTGTAGAGCCACCTGGAAGTCATCGCTGACTTTCCCTCAAGTCTTGACACTATCTCCCATACATCATTCTTCATGGAGGCATACTCCACCATGGCATCCCTCCAGATCTGCTGACTAGCAACCTCCTCATAGCTAGTTGGCTTAGTCTCCATAACATCCGCTACTTAGCCACCCAACTTGTCTGGTGGTCTTGTCTCCCTAACTAACCACTCGGGTCTCCCCATTGTCTCTTATGCTTCCTTTAAGGTATCACGTGTTGAGAATTTGGTAGGGTGGTGATTAATTGAAATTCTCTCCTTGATAATTACTTGTTATCTTACTTTACTTACTTATGAATTCTCTTCTTAGCTTATTACTTCTTTCATCAAGTCAATTACCAAAAACACAAGAGACACAAATATAGGCTCTTCAAGCCAGGGCCAAAACCTCTCCCTCTTGGAGAGGAAAACCCGCAAGGAATTCTTCTTATAGACTTTCAAATGACAAGTACCATGACCAAGACTCGAACCCTTGACCTATGTATGCCTCCATTACCTTGTCACTGCTTCTTTATTTATTCCTTGAGATTATCATTCGTTCTTGCATCGTCCTGCATCGTTCTGCACCAAGGCTAGAGAGCTCGGTCTCTACTTGGTTCCTTACTAGAAATACTGTATCATATACTATCTTACTTTGTACCTTAATATAGCTGACTGTATGCTTGACTTATTTATTTTCACTGGACAGTTCACCTTATGATATATTTGCACAACTTATCATAACCCTTACTTTAGCGTAATCCCTTCTTGCACTTATTGCAATTCTTTCTTATACTAAACCTTTCATATGACCACCCTTCAATACTGTTCTTCTTTGCACTTAAATGCTGTCATATTTCCACACTTCAACACTGTCATGAACATACCTTCAACACAGTCCTATTTTCATACTCTAACACAGTCATACACCAGAGATTAATCCTGTGATCTTGTCCGCATAACCTTCACACACACAGATATATATATATATATATATATATATATATATATATATATATTAAGTTATGTCTCCTTTCTACGCAACTTCACTATATTAGCTCTGTTCTTATGTTTGCAATCCGCAACCTTCTTCACTATAAATCTTATCCAGAAAACTCAGAGAAATCCGAACTTCTGTGTTCTCTTTTCTGTGCAGCATATGTAGGTATATATAGTTGTTCCAACCTGTATTTGAGCCGACTTGTCCATGTGTACTGAGGCCGACTTAAATACTTGTATATAGGCTGAATTATAGAGAGTATCTTCCTGTGTGATGAAGGTTGACTTGAAGGGTTTTCCAATGCTGATCTTGATCATATTTTGAGTGCAATCTTCAAGGCTTATGTGACACAGTCTGGAGGAATACAGATTAGACTTGACTCTTCATAAACATGACACTTTAATTAATACAATTTATGACCAGAAGACAAATCCCTAATAGACATCAAGAAGAAGTCTATTGACCTATAATAAAACGTTTCTCATGAAACCCATGAGTCAAGCATACCAAAAATATATATATTATTGTCTTTTGTCTTCTTCTTTACATAAATACATAATTACATAGTCAATATGAAGACCGATCCTAGTTACACTTCCTAGTTAGCCATTTTTGGTTTCCTCTTCCTTGTAGTAGCCTCCTCTACTGGTATGGGAAATTCCTCCCTTGGAGCCTCTTCTCCTAATGAGGAAGCCCCTCCTGTGGTCTGTGGTGAACCTGTACTCTGAGATCCCGTGCCTGGTGATCTTGGACTCTGTGAACTTGTCACTTAGAAGTAGCTGATCCTCTTGACCTTGGTGTACCGCTTGAAGACCTTAATACATGTGGTGTAGTCCCTTCTTGTGGGGCATGTTGCCCTACCTAATTAACCTCTCGAGACCTCCTCAAGCCCCTCTCCTCCTCAATTCTCACATTCTGCCTCAGGACAACTTTTCTCTACGTAAGAATGTATATGCGGTAGGCCTTGTTGGTCTCATTGTAACCCATAAAGATACCCTTCTCTACAGTGGGCTCCAGCTTTGTCCTCTTCTCCTTAGGGACGTGTGAATATGTAAGGCACCCAAAAATCTTGATGTGTCCAATCTCATGCTTCTTGCTTCTTGCTAGTGTCTCGAAGCTCCAAAGGGGGTTAGCCAGGTACCTTATTAGGTGGTTTCTACCCTTAAAGGGAATAGTATGTCCAAGGTACACCCCTCAAATGGAGGTGGAAAGTGACAAAGAAGTGAAATGGAATAGGGAATGAGAATGACAGTCCTGGGCCACATATTGGGGCTCAAGGGTAGCTAGAGAAGGGGAAGCCCACGCTTGGGTATATAATGTATATGAGGGAGAAATCTTGGTACATGAGGTACCCCAACCTTGATTTTTCCACCTTTCTTTATATGCCTTTTGCCTTTTATGAATTTTCTTTAATTAACTGCTCGGGGCTCAAAGGACAAGAGCATGATGTTTAAGATATAGCAGTGATTACCCCCTTTTAGGTAGGGCAGTTCATTGCCCTCCAGGGGTTGGGACAATCATGGGTTCCTAAATGATAAAGGAGGTTCATCTAGGGCCTATGGAACCAGGGTGATGACCATGGGTATGGGGTAGAGCTCATGTATTGACTTTTGTCTAGGTGCTAATTATTTTTGTGCTGACCATCTTTTGCATTTTGTGGTACAATTTCGTGTTGAATGTGGCCATTTATGCTTTTACTTTTGTTTTTTTAGCTACTTCAACCTCCAAGGCATCATTCCAGGCCTGACCCAAGGTGGGGGCAAAGGGATAGGGAGGTTGATCCTATGTAGACCCAGAGAGGCAATGTGGACCCAAATGGGAAAAATGATGGATGGGGGTATGGTGCGTGGAAAGGGAGTAATATATGCGGATAAAGGAGGCAGGACCACGCACCCAAAGTCGAGATTTCCCAAGTAGTACCACACTAGAACCAAAAGGTCAATAAAGGAGATCCCACGAGACTAAGATCCAAGGGTAACATCCAAAAGAGATCAAGGGGACATGAGCACAAACTAAGCCCACTCTTTCTGCCAAATTCCCCCATCAATCCATGCCCATAAGTGTCTATGATAAGTAAACCTAATCCTCAAATGCCAAATGACAAGGCATACCTTTAGATTCGGGAGGTCCACCTTCAAATATACGATCAATACAGATGAGTGAGGGACCACATGGCTGGCTCAGGTGGTAAAGAAATGGCACAACGAGCTAGTTGAAGGTGTAATATCCCCAAATTAGCAGTCAGCTAATTGGGATATTAATTTTGATTAATTTTGGCAAATCCTAATGTTGGGTGGAAATAAAGTGGGTAGGGGACCCACAATTAATAATTAGGCTAAATAAAATCTTTTCCTAAAGTCCCTAAGGGAAAATTGAGGCTCAAGTGGTGGGGTCTAGTTGGCCTTAGGTGGTAGCATAGAAGAGGCACGAAACGAACAACATGAGATTGGCTAGAGGAAGGCAACACGTGATTGGCCAAGGAGAGGAAACGCGGGTCAAGATGGGACCCAAGGCAAACGTTCGTCCTCAATGGATAAAAGGAAGAAGGGATGGCTTATTTGGCATTGATTCATTCATCTTATTTCTCTTGGTCATTTTTAGTGAAGCACGCTTGAGTCAGAGAGCCAAGTTTACAGTGCTGTTTAGCACACGAGATCTTCAAGCGGAGATCTCAACCTCTACCTCGGGGGACTTCGAGTGCCCGCTCAGTAGAGGAGTTTTGCATTTTGGTGAGAGAATTACACAACAACAACAACAGGGAGAGCGTAGCCCCTTCAGGACTGCGCAGAGGTAGAGTAGACTGCGCAGTGATTGTGCAGTTCAGTTTGGTGTGGGTGCCAAGAGTGTGGAGAGTAGCAAAGTCTCAGCAAGAGATTTGGAGGGGAGGTTAGCCACCTCCTACCAGGGATTTTAGTAGCTCTCCAGAGGCATTTTCTACCAGATTAATCCAGAGGTTCGATTTACCCAGCAGCGCAGTGAGCCAAGCCCAAGAGGGTCAGATTCCGAAGTCAAGCTTTGGGCGGGTTTATTGAGGAGAAGCCAAGATTAATTTGGCAGAATTTTCTGGGGCAGATTTGAGGCTTCAAACAGAGATCTTAACACAACCAACAATTAGAGGAGCTAGAGAAAATTGGGCCGGAATTTCGAGGTCAACATCTAGCCAATTTCTTCGCAGGTTTTTGTGGGTTTGGTGACTAGAGTCCGGGGTTAAAAGCCTAGAATTTTCTGAGCAGAGGAAGCAGCCCAACCAGTAGTTGCATTTCTGGGCTAGGCAGCGTAGAGACTGAGCCACACAGAGGCACTTTCAGCCAGAGTTTTTGCTTGGGTTTGAGTTGTCCTTCAGCATGTCTTGAGCTGACCCAGGTGCAATCTTTTCATCACCTCATTTGTACTCTTTCCCAACATATTAATAAAATGGCTTAGCAATGATTTTGGCTCCAAATTCTGTGTTTTAATGGTGTTTTCCTTATTGCTGTAATTTTAGTCTATTATTGCTTGTATTAGTGTCATTTTCCCATTTGGGGATATTACAGTGGTATCAAAGCTTCGTTCTTTGCTCAGCCGTGGGGATCTTTTCCTACGAACAAGGAGGGTAGGTAGTAGAGGTGGCAAATATGGGGGAGTCAAAGAGCAAAGGGGAATCAACATTCGGTAGCATCTTAAAGGCCCTAAATGATTTAGCCAAAGAACATAAGGAGATGTTGGAAGGACTCAAGCAACATAATAGGCATAAGAGAATCCATCATGAGTTCCTAATTGGAGAGAATTCAGAGGTCTCACAACAGTGTGACCACCCTTTACTGGCCACTCACCCGTCAGCCTTCATTACGTCAACCAGGATCACGATGCCTACATTCTTATCTCCAGTACCGAGTGAGAAGGTAGGTGGCATGATCATATACCCATGGGAGATTATTTCCGAGAATGGCAGTCCATGGGGGAAAACTTCAGAGCGGCTTTGTCCTTCAGAGATTACTGCCAGCTCAGGCAGGATGAAGAAGGAAGGAATAGTGGGGGGTCTAGCACGCAGAGTTCAAAGTTACAACGTACCATTGGGAGGACATCTTTTCCCACGTATGATGGATCCACTGATTGCACGGCTCAGGATTAGGTGGAAAAGTTGGATACCTCTTTCTAGCTTGACCGAAGAACGGAGGGGGAAGCCATCAAAATGGCTACCTCGCACTTGGAGGACGCAGGCACACAGGATTATGGGGAGCTCATAGATACACCTAGTGTGACGCAGAACTCACCCTTGTTGGAGACTTCCTTGACCGTGTCGGTTGACATCTTAGTGGAGAGAGTAGAGCCTACCCCAGTAGAGCCATCCATTGAGGTGATGACTGGAGTCGTGTCCGAGTTTTTGGGTGACAACCGTGGGTGACAACCGCACGCAGCAGATGGGTGAGGTACCAGGAGATGTATCCACCTTTGATGAGGCACTAAGAGATACAAAGGTAGAGCAGGAGGACGTTCCTTCTATATGTCAGGATGAGGACTCTTCTTTGGATGAGTCCATGGGGTCATATGAGGATGCTTCTAGGGAGCACGAGCAATCATGCAAAGTTGATGACAGTAGGCCGATTTTGTATTCTAGTGTGCATGTGGTATTAAGGGACTCTATGGGAGATATTCAGGATGATGAGTCACTTGTGATGAGTTAGCCGGAGCAACTTATGGTACAACTAGAGGGCACATTGGAGCGTCAGAGAAGCCCCCTTCAGGCATACATAGATGGGGCTTGCAGCACGATTGGGTCACCTTGGGCCATTGGAGAGAGAGAGACAAAGCTACCTAGTTATATTTCATGCGTTGACTTGGATAGTGGGATGAGACGACCTGAGTTGCACATGGTGCAACATCTGCATGTCAGGGTTGCTCTAGGTGCAAGAGTTCACGCATTCGATTCCTCTCTTGGGGTTGGATAGCGAGAGATTCTGAGTTAGAACCTGATGGAGTCGGTTATGGAGATGGTGATGCACCAAGGCGTAGCTCAGCAAGAGCTTCTAGGCACTGGGGTTATCGGAAGCCTAGACTAGCATTGGGATCCGGGCGAGACTACCTATCACTTCCCAGATATGTCGGTTGACTACGACTTGGAGGGCACAGTTGATCTAGCAGTTGAGCGTTCACATTCACTAGGGAAGTTTTAGCCAGCACTAGTGTCCAACCAGTTTAGGTACAGACTCTTGAGTTGTCTTGGTACGAGGACTGTGCACAGGATCACAAAAAGATCAACATACTCTGGTAGGAGTTTGACAGAGGACGGGGCATTGGTAGGCCACCAGACAGTGCCTTGTATGGAGCAGGGGATTCTTCGCATTTGTGTGGGGCACGGAGGACACGAAGGAGTAGAGCAGGATTGGCATCTCTACTGGTACCTAGGGAGATTCACTTCTTGGGTCCCTCTGGGAGGATTTGGATGGGAGATCCATTCATTAGAGAGTATGGTGATGTGGCAGCGGGGGTGATGGTACCGATCGAGTATGGACCGACGCATATGGATACAACCTTAAGCCATCACACCCTGGGGCGTGTAGGAGCATCTATCATTGGGAAGTGGTTTGTAGATGGGCATGGAGATGCACTGGGGTGTGTTGTAGTATGTCAGACTGCGTTGTGGATTAGGAGTGCTTTCCATCGCATTGAGTACATGCGGGGAGTGACAGGTGAAGCGACACAGGAGGGACACATGACGGTACATGACGGTATCGTTGTTGCCAAGGGTATCCATTGGTGTACTGGGGCAGGTTGCGACATACAATGGCAGGTCGAGGAGTGCAGTGATACTTGGTGGTATGCAGTGATACATGATGCAGAGTAGTGGGCTCTTGGAGCATTGCCTCCAAAGAGACATATGGACAGGGGCAGTAGGTGTACCATGGGATGTAGCTCACCTAGGATTGATGAGGATCTTGTTGAGCATTTGGAGACGCCACGTTTAGTGAAGACAGGGCTACGAGGGTGTTATTAGCAGATCTGAGGAGAGAGAGTGTCATTTGGAGGATTACTCTTGAGCATTGAGGTAGACTCTTGGTCACACCCTTTGGGACATACCTACCCATCATCCTCTAGCGATGCTTATAGCCTCGGAGTGTTTGGTTGGTGCCCCTTGACACTCTCCATTCAGGCAGCAGGGCATGGGAGGCTCACCCTAGACAGTTGGATGAGATACCACGTGTCATGAGTTGGGAGAAGACTCTCCAGTTGAGACACTTGATAGGTGCACGAGTTGACGGGTCCATGCTTATGGATGGCATGGTTGATTACCAAGGTAGCATATGTTCTACCCTTGGCCTCACGTTTGAGGGACGGTGGATGGTAGACTTCCTATATAGGAGGGTACCCAGACTCCGAGCAGTATCCAGGTGTATTAGTATGAGTTGGGATAGCGGCTATTACGATGTGGTCTGGCAGGGGCAAGGCAGGTATGCATGCTTGGGACAAACTCCTGATACTTGGGGTCCACCCAGGGGATACAGGGGATACATATAGGGGTCAGAGATGAGGGCCAGATGGGTTCTAGCAGGTAGCAGCGCTACGTAGCGACATCCCGCGCGGAGTGGGAGTTGTGAGCTCCTAGTATGGTTGGGGGATTCAGGGGTTTGTTGGGCAGGTGGATCACTCCACGTTGTGATGAGCAGGGACAGAACATATGTTGATCTAGTCCACCTTGGGTTTGACACGTGGGGGAGCACTAAGATCTCCATTGCATGGCGAGGCAGACTTATCATGTTGTTGCTTAGGGTCATGATCAACAGTGGAGGGGTAGATATCAGCATCATGGAGATGCCCGGGCTGGATGAGCTTTGCCTTCACAGATTTTTCGCCACAAGGCCCCAGGAGAGAGGGATACAGTCTGCGCACGATTGTGGAGTTTTCATGAGTGTTGGGGTAGCATCGGATGTGCTCTAGCTCCCAATCTCTATGGAGGGACTAGAGTACATGAGATCTCCAAGACCCAAAAAGGGATTTGGGAAATTCCATCCAGTTTGGGAGAAAATTAATTAATTAATATTTTTAATTAAGGACCCTAAGTCTAACTTAGGGAAATTAAAATATTAAAGGTAATTAATTAAAACATGTGATGGAAATGACTCAAGTCACACGGATCAAGCTTTCTTTTAATCTTAGCTATCAATTCAAGATTAGATCATGGCCGTTGGTTTCCCAATGAGAAAGTATAAAGGAAAGGCTTGGGGTCAGTTGGAGAACACACACACGGAGGCAGCACACCGAGACTAAGCTGGGATTCTAGGGCGGGTTTGCTAAGAATTTCCAGAAGTGTTTCAGCTGCAGAGAGGGGTAGTATTGGCAAAGGGGATGGTCTGATCCCAGTGCCAAGAATCAACAAGAGGCAGCGCAAAGAAGCAAAGGCAACAACAGCAGTTACGCAGTAGCTGCGCAGCACAGAGAGCAACTTCAGCTACGCAGGCCTAGAAAGGGCAGCGCTGGGCAGCAGGGAACCCTCCAGGGTTACATAGAGACCCTTCTAGGGTAGTGTAGCATCTGCGTCACCCATTCTGGGGTTACACAACCCTCTCCAGGTCAATGCAGAGGCATGCAGAAGCTGACAGGAGTGACGCGGGGCTTCAGGGGCAAGGCTGGTGTTTCTAGGGCCAGAAATTGGCCGAGTCTTGTAAATCCTGTTTGAGGGTGTGGATCAGTCAAGGATTTGGTCTCAGAACAACAGGTTAGCTGCAGATCTATCTTTTTCTCTATCAGGTTAACCAATAAGGTGCCCATATTTGCTGTATTCAGAAACTACTTAATAATATAAAGTATAAACCCTCCAGTAGCCAGAAGACCTGTTTTCCTGCATTGGGTTTTTCCGGGAACATTTGTCCAGAAAATCTTGTGTCACTTTGTTTATGTGTGCATGTATTTCTGTTTTAGATCTGAATCAGTGAGAGTCTGTTATGTGTTTACTTCGATGTTAATCTGAATATTTCAACATTAATAACTTGTTTAAGTAGAAGTATAACCAGATCTAACAGTAGAATTTCTGAATAAAGTAACATTCATAATTTTTCACAACGATGGGGGGTATCTCATAGTCAAAGTGGCGCAGCAGCAGCATGTTGGCACCTCTACGAGATTAGCAGGGGACCCGAGCATTACAACTCTACACAACTCGATAACCTCTAGTGGTGAGTTGTATACTACATGGGGAAATCATGTAGATCTTCCGTTGGTCTTTAACGAGTCACTGATGGAGTGGTGGACTTCATTAGTATGGCAGGTCGGTCAGCGGGATGATAGCAGGAGGGGCTCATGTGAGCGAGATGCTATCTCTGCAGGGATTAGGCAGTATCTTCGAGGGTTTACTCTTGGATTGCGTGGGATGGAATACTTGGTAGGGAAACTTCATGAGGAGTTGGGCATAGTGATCGAAATATGGATCAAGAGCAAAAAATTTGCTCAAAATTCAAAGTGCTCAGAATTGCACCAATCTAGGATGACAGCGACCGACCCGTCGCCAAGAATCCAACGCAATTCGTTTCGTCGAAAACCGAGTTCGGATGAAGATGTTGTTAAGAATTTGGAGGGGTTACGGTTAATACAAATTCTCTTCTTGATAATTAGTTGTGAGCTAGCTTGTGTAGCTTATGTATTCTCTTAGTTAATCTTTCATCAAGTCAATTATCAAAATGCATAGGACACAAATATTTACGCAGAAGTAATACTTTTATTGTAGGAAGGTAAATCACATATTTACCTTCCTTACATTACACTTCAGATCTACACTTCAGGACTTCGGGGTTACCTACAACACTTCAGATTATACTTCGGTTTTACCTTTAGATTTTCGGACCTTCAGACTTTGCTTTTACCTTAAGACCTTCAGACTTCGCTTTTTCCTTCAGATCTGCACTGTTCCTTCTGCAATTTATACTCTGGAATCCGCACCAAAGTCTGTCCTTTAGATCCGTACTTAAACTCTGAAAAGGCTCAGACTGATCCGCAGATTTCTTGTTCTCCAAATGAGCTGCAGGACAGTCATATATATAGATGACTTGTCCAGCTGTTAGGCCGACCATTCTATTGGTATTTAGGCCGACTAGGTAGCTTGCAAATTAAGCCGACTTGTAGTATATTTTCTCTAGCATTTTTATGAGGTATTACTTCACATATATTCCCATATTATTGTAGGTTGTTTTTGCTACATTTTGAGCTTGTCTGCCAACACTTTTGGAGGGCTGTTGAGAGCTTCTTTGCAAGGTCTTGGAGCATATCCATTTGAAGTGGATCCTTCATGATTTTGACACTTAATCCTAGAAGACAAGAACCTAATAGACATCAAGAAGAAGTCTATCTATATAATAAAATATTGCTCATGAAATCCATGAATCAAGTACAACAAAATACATTTTATTATCTTTGTCTCCTTCTTTTCATAATTACATAGTCAACATGAAGACCGACCCAGTTACATTTTACAACACTCCCTCTTAACTAGGGAGGTATTCATATAGTTCATGATCACTTTCAAACTAAAGAAAAAGATTGGATTGGGAATCACATCTGTATAGAATCATATCAACCAGCATTTTCCTAGTGCAAGGCCTTGACTAACAGCCCCATCTCTTCAACGAGACAATGGGCTTCAATGTTGGCGAGACACGTGACTTATAGACACCTTCGTCATTGTCTCTCCAAGGTACATACTCCACCCGGGTGTTCCCGAAGTATGACCTTCTTGGACTATTCTTCTCTTGGGTAGCTAGCCCTCAAAGAATATTGGTCCCCGACTACTCTTATCTTGAATTCCCTATCACATTCTCAAAGAGTATTGAATGCCAGATGATTACCCAATCCTCCATTATGTCTTCCCAAGACCAGAATGATGTGTCTATCTCTCCCTCTCAACCAGGGAGGACCTATTCCACAAGGGAATGAACTCATTCCTAAACAAGGAATGTACCTAAGCTCATTCTTAGGAATCACCAAGTTTCTTCCAAGAAATAAACTTACCATCAAGCTCCCTCTTAACTAGGGACCTTCAGCAACAATGGCGAGACACCCAGTTGCTCATGAAGAGTTCCTATCCTCGATGTCATGGATTTTGATATTGAGGAATATCCATATTTTAGCTTCATAGGGCATAGATCATCCATCACTTTTATCCTGAGTCAAGTCAGCTATCAGAAAGTGATTCATCAGACTTCCTTATTTGGTCCACTTATTATGCCATGCTGCTTTCATTAGACCCATCTCAAGGATCATACATCCTTTCTTATGATTAGCAGCCCTGTACAAGTTCATCCAGATAAGCATATACATATGAACTTTTAGAACAAAAGTTACCTTAGTGATGATATTTCACCATGACATCTTCTTATAGGCATCAACATCCTTTATACAGATTGACACATCTCCTGATGTTATGTTTTTCCAAGGGTCTTTTTCTTTACCATACTTTCGTCAGAGTCTGCATATCTTCCCAGGAGATCTCCTAGTCAAATCTTCTTGGCCTCCAGATGATAACTGCCTCTTGACATGGTTGCATTTCAAGATCTCTTCCTCTCTGCAAATTCTTTATTTCCAAGAACTTACAACCTTTCTGGTTTCTTGTTCATATACAACCACCTCATATTTCATGAGGACATATTATGTTGATTTCATCTGTCCGTGCACTGAGAAATACTCCTCCAAAAATCATGCTTCTAAATATAGAAGTTCATTACCTACAACCATATGACATGACTTCACCGCATCCAATGTTAGCATATAAATATATACATACCTCATACCATTTTTCCCTTGAGTCATCTTGTAGCAATTTCTAAAGAATGAGGAGCTTCATTCTCTTGGCATGCTCCATCAATAACCCAGAGATCTGTTTCCATGATGACCCTTGCTCTTGATGACTGCTTTTCATTAGTACTGTTATCACAGAGGTTTTCCCGAAGCTGATTCACCAAGAGCTCCTACCATGCTTTCATCAGGATGCTACACTACTTCCTATCATAGAACCAACAGAAATCACTTAAAGAAGAAGATGATCTTAATCGTAGTGTAATGAGTTCTCTTGTTTCTTATACTTCCATGATGTCACATTGCATCAAATCTTAAGCGGGATCTAAGAGCCATAAAGAGACTTATTATGAGAGGGACTATTCTTAATGATCTCTTACTCCCTCTTTCCATCCACTCCTTCCATCCTTTCTGGTGACATGAACTTTCTTGTATTGTTCATAATTCTTCTTCCAACTTCTTTTGTGTCTCCAATATTGTTCATGTGAGAGAGCCTTAAGAGTTACTTTCCATGAATTCAAAGGAGACCCTTATCTATGACTTTAGTTATCTATGAGGACCATGACTATCCTCCTTGTTTCATGCAAGGATCTTGGTAGCCCAACCAGCTTATAGATGTCCCTGCAAAAACAAAGTCATTTAACCAAATTTGATTATAGAATGAAAGATACTTACTTTATAAGTGAAGATAAAGTCTTCAACTTTATTTCTTCGATGGTGGTAGATAAAATATGTGTTAGTGCTTTCTCTTTGGATGATCTCCTTCAAGGGTAAGGATTTGATCTTTTTTGTAATGATGATAAAGCCTCTTTTTGGTTGTTTATGTCTTTTTGTTGTTTCTGTCATGAAAAGGAGGTCTCATTTTTTGTGCTGAAATAATTCTTTTAAGACAGCACTGTGAGTTCTCCAAGATTGTGGTGTCAATATATAAGTATATTTGTTCCTTTAGTCATAAGGTGGCAATATAGATATGACTTGATCCTTTATTACTTTGATGGAAATATAGAAAAGGTTTTACACTACAATTTTGTGGCAGCTTGAATATCTCAGTTTGTAGTTATATAATACATGTATCTAAGATAGTATTATGAACTCCCTCTTTAAGATATCTAACTTGATTTCTGAGATATCAAACATGATCTTTGAGATATATCGAACTCTTTTCTATTCTGCAATTGCACCGAACTAGTTTTATAAAGTTGCACTGAACTTGTATCACTGAATTTGCATCGAACATGTATCTCTGCAATTGCACCGACCTTGTATCAATACCACCGAGCTTGTATCTCTACAATAGCACCCAACTTCTTCTTTGTAATAGCACCAAACTTATTTTCTCTGAATTTTATCTCAAATAATAACTTTTATCAAATTTTTATTGACAATAAGGTGATCTTCTTTTACCATAGCTTTGATTCCATGTTGAGAATATGGAGGGGTTATGGTTAATACAAATTCTCTTCTTGATAATTACTTGTGAGCTAGCTTGTGTAGCTTATGTATTCTCTTAGTTAATATTTCATCAAGTCAATTATCAAAATGCACAGGACACAAATATTTACGTAGAAGTAATACTTTTATTGTAGGAAGGTAAATGCACAGGACACACATTTACCTTGCTTACATTACACTTCAGATTCGTTAGTCAAAGACTTCTGGGTTACCTACAACACTTCCAGATTATACTTCGGTTTTACCTTTAGATTTTCTGACCTTCGTAGTTCGTTTTTACCTTCGTAATCTTCAGACTTCGCTTTTTCCTTCAGATCTGCACTATTCCTTCCACAATTTATACTCTTGAATCCACACCAAATTATGTCCTTTAGATTCGTACTTAAACTTTGAAAAGCCTCAAACTAATCCGCAGATTTCTTGTTGTCCAAACGAGCCGCGGGACAGTCATATATATAGATGACATGTCCAACTATTAGGCCGACTAGGTAGCTTGCAAATTAGGTCGACTTGTAGTTTATTTTCTCCAGCATTTTTATGAGGTATTACTTCACATATATTCCCATATTGTTGTAGGTTGCTTCCGCTATATTTGAGCTTGTCTACCAACACTTCTGGAGAGCTGTTGAGAGCTTCTTTACAAGGCCTTGGAGCATATCAATCTGAACTGGAACCTTCATGATTTTGACACTTAATCCTAGAAGACAAGAACCTAATAGACATCAAGAAGAATTCTATCTACATAATAAAATCTTGCTCATGAAATCCATGAAGCAAGTACAACAAAATACATTTTATTATCTTTGTCTCCTTCTTTTCATAATTACATAGTCGGCATGAAGACCAACCTAGTCACATTTTACAATAGAAGTTATGGTCTGCTGATTGCCGTTTAGAACAAGCAAATTTAAAAAAATAAATTGCAAAACAGGTACATGCTGATGACATGATAGCCCAGTCAGCATGCAGGGAATCTTCTTCAGTTTATGCTTAATGCGACTGTGACAAGTGTCACAATTGGATTTGCCAGTTTGGCTTGTGAAGGTGAAATTGCCCAATGTCCTCCTAAATTTCTCCTAAGGTTGAATTCTATTTTTTTGTTGTTGTTGGAGGATAGCCCAACCAGGGACTGCCACGTGTCCCCTGGTGGACCCCCTCTCCAACACATGGTTCAAATTTCATTTGATATCCTAAGGTTCAGGTTTGAATTTGACATGGTGGCTAACCTAAGTTTGGGTTATGTTTACATTTTTTGTGAGTGCATATGTCAAAGCCTCAACCATATATCATATGGTGGGCAATTTAATTATTGGTGGCGCATATGTTATAACCCTAAGGTTGAAACTATATGTCGGAGGGTTGATATTGGATCGCATTTATTTATACAACAAAGTGGTTTAAATATAATGCAAATCCACATTTGTTATTATTAACCAAAGGTTTGGTTATTCAAAGGTTCAGAGGCGTGTTTTATTACATTGCCAAAAACGTGTATTGAGGGGCGAGGTCGGGGCTCGACCCCATGACCTCCCTCGCTCCACTCTCTCCTCTCACCAATGGGCCATACACTTGTTCGTTGAAAATGAACAACGTGGACTTTGATTTGAACTGCAGCGGAATCTGATGGCGGGAATGGAGGGGGCCAGGTCCGTGGGCTAGCCCTCCTCCCACATGACCGTGCCATAAGACCTCACCACCACCGCTCAACTAAAACGCGCTTAGTGTGCACTTATCACACCCTTAATCCACAGTTAAGCTTTAATTAATCCTTAGTTAATTCGGCGGATTTTTAGTGGATGCCACAGTTTTGGTGGATTTGCCAAGTTTGGTGGAGCTAACTGGACTTCTCCAGATTTAGAGGCAGAATCTAGGGGAAAATTTAATGGATCATATCTTGAGCAATTTTCGACCAATTTTGGCTCAGGAATAGTCATTCCTAGCAGATTGGCATGCTCTGAATCCATTGGAACAACTTGCAGAGGCAGAGGAGCAAATCTACAGGTGTTTTTGGGCACTTGAAGAATTTTGAAGCTTAGGGCCACCAGGAAGGAAGGCCATGCCCAGATCAGCTGAAGGCCAAATGGAGTGAATGAATAGTCATTTTTAGATGTATTTGATGTTTTGAACACAGTGGTACAGTTTGCAAAGGCATTGGAGCACATTTGAAGGTGCTTTTGTCACTTTGGAGATTAAACAAGCCCATGGCCACCAAGATGGGAGGTCAAGCCTAGATCAACTGGAAACAAAATTCAGAGATTGAATAGTCATTTTAGGGGTTTTTGAGTGTTCTGAAGCCAATGGAACAGGCTGCAAATCCATTGGAACACTACAGGTGTATGTAACCAGACATTTGCATTTGACTCTTTATCCCAAGAGGGCCTAGCTAGTTAAAGCAGGTCCATGGAGATGTAGCCTAGGAGGGGTGAACTCCGTTATCATCAATGGTATTATGTGATCGCTGTGTGTTATATTTCTGAATTTCATTAGCTGTATATTAGTTTTTAAAATTTAATTAACTCATAATTTGATCATCAAAGATACATGAAACTTGACACGTAAACCCCTTCACAAGTGGTTAAATTGAGATGATCCTAATCACACATTTTTAATACTGATGAGAGAACTAGAATAGCAATAACTAGTTTGCCCATATTCAGATCACATAGTGCCACATTATCATGATTCCCTACTCATTGATGATGTTCAAAGGGCTTATGCTACTTGTTCGTGGCAGGATGGTGAGTGGAGCAGGGGGAGCTTCATGTTGGACATGATGGCTTGGGATCTAGGTATTGAGGGATCCCCTCATATCCGAGGGACGCAGAGGTCAGGGATGATTCAGTGGCACATCTGGGACCCTGACACAACTTCGCAGTGACACTAGGGAGGATCAACTAGAGAGGATGCTTGTTTAGCCATTGCTTGAGGACAATCTATTTTGGCGGGGAGGACTGTAATATCCCCAAATTAGCAGTTAGCTAATTGGGATATTAATTTTGATTAATTTTGGCAAATCCTAATGTTGGGTGGAAATAAAGTGGGTAGGGGACCCACAATTAATAATTAGGCCAAATAAAGTCTTTTCCTAAAGTCTCTAAGGGAAAATTGAGGCTCTAGTGGTGGGGTCGAGTTGGCCTTAGGTGGCAGCATAGAAGAGGCACGAAAAGGACAACGTGAGATTAGCTAGAGGAAGACAGCACATGATTGGCCAAGGAGAGGCAGTGCAGGTCAAGGTGGGAACCAAGGCATACGTTGGGCCTCAATGGATAAAAGGAAGAAGGGAATGCTCATTCGACATTGATTCGTTCATCTTATTTCTCTTGGTCATTTTGACTAAAGCACAATTGAGTCGGAGAGCCAAGTTTGCAGTGCTGTTTAGCACACAAGATCTTCAAGCAGAGATCTTAACCTCTACCTCGGGGGACTTCAAGTGCCCGCTCAAGAGAGGAGTTTTGCATTTTGGTGAGGGAATTACACAACAACATCAACAGGAAGAGCGTAACCCCTTCAGGACTGTGCAAAGGTAGAGTAGACTGCGCAGCTCAGTGTGGTGTGGGTGCCGAGAGTGTGGAGAGCAGCGGAGTTTCAGCAGGAGATTTGGAGGGGAGGTTAGCCACCCCCTACCAGGGATTTTGGTAGCTCTCCGGAGGCATTTTCCAATAGATTCATCTAGAGGTTCGATTTACTCAGCAGCATAGTGAGCCAAGCCCAAGAGGGCCAAATTCCGAAGTCAAGCTTTGGGCGAACCCTTTCTGGGTTTTTTCTGGGTTTATTGAGGAGAAGCCAAGAATAATTTGGCAGAATTTTCTAGGCAGGTTTGAGGCTTCAAACGAAGATCCTAACACAACCAGCAGTTAGAGGAGCTAGAGGAAATTGGGCCGAAATTTCGAGGTCAACATCTGGCCAATTCCTTCGCAGGTTTTTGAGGGTTTGGTGAGTAGAGTCTTGGGTTAAAAGCTCAAATTTTTCTGAGCAGAGGAAGCAACCCAACTAGCGGTCTAAAGTCAACCAGCAGCTGCATTTCTGGGCTAGGCAGCGTAGAAACTGAGCCATGCAGAGGCACTTTCAGCCAGATTTTTTGCTTGGGTTTGAGTTGTCCTTTAGCTTGCCTTGAGCACGCCCAAGTGCAACCTTTTCAGCACCTCATTTGTACTCTTTCCTAGCATATTAATAAAATGGCTCAACAATGATTTTGGCTCCAAATTCTGTGTTTTAATGGTGTTTTCCTTGTTGCTGTAATTTTAGTCCATTATTGCTTGTATTATTGTCATTTTCCCATTTGGGGATATCAGATAAGGCTACAAGGGGCTGCTGGCTGAGGTCTATCATGGAGAAAAATTTCTCCTAGGGATATCACCCACGAAGTGGTGGGTAACATCTGGCTCCAACTGGGACGTGATCTCTCGAAGAAATGGGCAAGGCTACTCGAACGGGAGGTCACAAGAACTCCAACAATCTCTTAGTCACCGTAGACTTGTTATTTGCACATGTGAATGACCAAAACCACGAGGCAACATGTTTTTCACATTGTCTTATGATCACCCATGCTTAATATAGTCCATAAAATCACAAGTAATAAAGACATGCAATTTTTAATCTAAATGCAACTAATCTATGATGAAAAATATCATATGAGGTTAGTTCTAACGCAAAAATGAACATGTAATGCATCCTACTCTAACATGCATATAGTGCATCGTCAAGTATCAAGGAAAGGAGAGATGTGACTAAACTTGACCAACTGAGGCCAAAGTTCGTCGTTGAGTTTAGCAATGTAGTAATAGTCATCCCCAACTTTTCCATGAATCTTGACGGGAACCAAATCTTTATCCACTAAGACCAAGTCCCCTAGTTTATATTCTATTTTAGGTTTCCACCTTTTGGTTGGTTTGTGAGTTGGCCTTTCCAGGATACAAACCTCTTGTGAAGGGAGAATGGGAGAAGGTTTCTTAATGTCACGTGCTTCATAATATGGTCCAGGTTCAATGACATGAGATGGGTAGGTGGGTTCTCTATGAAGGATAAAAGTGTTTCCATTGGATTGTGGGATGGTAGCATATGATAGGTCCATTTGAACATGACCTCCAACAGTGGCTCCCCATTTCCTAGATAGCAACATTTCCCACACATCAGGAATATCAATGACAACGACATCCATGAGAAGGGATATGTGAGGGTTCCTAGCTAAAGGGACCTTAAGATCCTTGATGAGACCCTCCACCTCCACAGTTTTGGAGTTAAATACACACACCTTGTATGCTCGGGTGATGCTAAGACCCAATTGCTTCATAACAGTTAAAGGAATGATGTTTGCGGAAGCCCCTGAGTCATGCATACAATTATGGAGATAAAGATCATTGATAGCCAAAGTGAGCACAAAAGGTTCGTTTCTGGGGTTACGACCGAGAATGTGAATGTTTTGCAAGTCTTCATGTAGTTTTTCCTCCTCAAAACCCAAGGACATCTTAATTTGCTGTTGTTGCTTGGGAAGCTTAGCAATCTCTTTCAAAGGGACAAATACGGTCATCTTGCCAATAGCAACATCCATGTCAATTTTGAGCCCAACATGTTTCCCCTTTTCTTTCTTTTTGGTGTTTCCTCCCTTTTGAGGGCCCTTTTTAGGTTTGATTTTAGTTTGGGAATCTTTTTTTGGGCATCCCTTGGAAGGGCTTTCTCTTTAGGAGGGTCTTTAGAGGGGATATTTTTGGGATGATCTTGCTTGGGAAGAGAGTCTTCTTTGTTAGGTTCTTTGGAGGTTGCTGGGTCTTTGTTATTGTCTCGTCGTGAATATTGGACCCCTTTGAATCTTCCACTACGCTCATCAGCATTTATAATAGGTTCCTCTTTCTCATCTTTGGTTGTGACCTCATTGATGGGAGGATGTGTTTATGAACCCCAAGGCAGAATGTTGAACACATCGGATTCCAGAAGATTAGTCTGCTCGTTTGTTTCATCATCATAACTCTCATCACTCTCACTAGGCTCATCTCCAGAGGATGAATTTTGGTCCATTGCATTGGTTGGAGGTAACGTGTTTGGGACTTGAGATGAGCTAGGCTTACCTTCCTCACTTTGCTTTCTCGGAAAAGGCTTCCCTTTCGGAATGTAACTTAACCTTTGGGCCTTCTCCAAAGCAGTGATTTTGTTCATGACAATTCGATCTAGTGAATGAACTTCCTCGGTAAGCTTTTCCATCTTCTTGAGGATAGTTAGAAGGGTTTCTTCGTGTTGATCCTTTGGTTTCTCCTTCTTAGTCTCAGTTTTAGCTTTGGGGAGGTCATAAACATTCATTTTTGAGATACGAAGGTTCTCTTCACTTGCATCGTCATCTCTTTAGCTTCGGCATATGTGGAGGGTTTCTTGTCTCTTAAGGCATAAGTCAGGTGCCCCCCTACAACTTTGACAAACTTATCAAGGATATTGGCATCATAGGGCTTTAGGTGGTCAGGGATATCTCGAACAATCCTATCAATCTTTTGAATGAACTCCCGGATGTCTTCCCTTTCCCTTGACATTTGATAAAACTTTTCAGTGTTGAAGATTCCTTGGGCATTGCAAGACCACCTTTTCATGAATAGGTCTTCAAATTCGCCAGAGTCATCAATGCATCCTGGGGGAAGACTAAGGTACCATTCTCTAGCTTGTCCTTCGAGCGATAAAGCAAAAAGCATCATGATCCTATCTTCATCAAAGATCATCCTAGGGGACAGGTGCCAATAAAATCTTCGACAAAGTCACGAGCACTCATAGTGGCATCTCCTTTGAACCTAGGAAACCATCGGTTGTATTTCTCAGGTAATGGTTTGGGGTCATCACTCAACTTCAAAGGAGCAAATACATTGACCAAATGTCTTTCACTTTTGGTAATCTTGTGTTTGTCAGTGTTAGAAGTCTCTACCATTTTTAAAGTGAGGTCACTGACTTTTTCAAACTCAGGAAGAAGAGCGGTTCCAATAGGTGATGGATCACGTTTCCTTCTTCTTGCAACGACCTAGCTAAGGGAGGAATATTGTAACCTTCAAGCAAACTAGGGTTTTCGATGATGAATGGAGTCGTCAGAGGAATAATGAGAGTGTCGTCAATGAATCAATTTCTTAATGATTCACTAGGAAGGCAGACCTACTTCCTCCCCGACAACGACGCCAGAAATGTTACCACCCAAATCAGCAGGGAACCTAAGAGGGGTTCCTATGAGGGCAACTGCTGGGTCAAGGGAAACGATGGAGACTTAGCCCACTGTCAGTACAACTAAGTCTCCTTGCTCTTTACAGACTTTCATCGATTGGAGGAGACCTGGTAGTTTTGGGAAGTCACTTGTAAAGTATGAATCAATGAATAGGTGTCAAGTGGCCCTAGAAATCCTTTCCCTAGGATAGAATGAAGAATGGGACTTGCTTCCCTTTTAAGCAAGGAGCTTGATCTTCTAGGGAGAGGGGATGAGGATTGGAGGGTTGAGGCAGAAGAATAAGATTTGTATAGGAGGTTCTCAATGCCTAAAATCCTTTGGGAACTTGGATTCCCGAGTAGTCCTTGATAGATCAAATTTGATGAAGAGTGGGACCACACAAGGCCAAGTGGACCCAACCTAGGCTAGGGGATGAATTTTGGCACCAAATGATGTTCTTAACCTAGCCAAGGTGAGGGGAAAGGATCAAATAAGAATTTTCTTCAATTGATGTCAAATTGATCCTACTAGCTTCTAGCCTTGGGAACAACACCTAGGCAAAACTTGATGTTAGAGCTAGGGCTTGAGATATCCGGAGATTCCACTATCGAAATTGGCCCAAATTCAGAGGAGAGCGAGGGTACCTATCAATGTTGTTGCCCCTAGGAGATCGAAGTTTTCCTGTGGCTAGATTCCCAGGAAATTGATGCCCTCGGTGACCCAATGGGGCTAGACCTAGGAAAAAGGGAAAAATGTGAAAAATAGGGGAAATGATCACCCTTTTTTTTGGGGGACTAGTGCCTGATTCACTTGGGGATATGGAGTCAAGGATAACAATGAAGAAGAATTTAGTTTCTTGATCAAGGAGGCCCAGAAAGTCAACTTCGTCCAATGTTAGAGGAAAGAAAAGAAAAGTGACCTTCAAGCATTTATACTTCATACAAATGGTGCAAGCTTATCAAGATAAAATGATATCTAGGACATTTCATTCATCTAACAATGGCCCATACATTAAATAAGCTAAATAGACACATAATTCCACATTTCATTCATTCAACAATTAGCCCTAATTATAGAGAAGTTCAATTGTATGCAGCAATAAGAAAAAATAGCATTAAATTTGCACTTACAATGTTAGAGAGTATATCCAACCAACATTACATTTGCAAATAAGAAGCTCCAAGATAGAAATAGCCCATATCCATACATCAAAATTCAACCATCATCCAAAAATAGTCCTCTAAGGAAAAATGCGAAGTTTTCTAAAGATAGAGAGATTCCAAGTCAAGTGATGATACAAAAGAATCCAACTAACTCCTATTTATACACCTTTTAGGAGTTCGATTTAGCCAATGAACCTACATTAGCCCCTAAACATAAAATAATGTGCAATTAACCTAACTTTTGGTGACAAGGCCACCAAACTAGCTCATAAATGAAATAACAAGCCTCTCCAGGGGTCAAATAATAATGTGCATGTCGTGGGGCCCTCCCAAAGGTCTGTTAATGTCCAGAAGTGCCATAATGATTAATAAACTCCTCAAAATGGGATGGACAAGGGGATGGCCCCTTGTTCTCCAAGTAGAAGACCTTTGGTGTTCCCAATGGGTGTGGGGGCACACCAATGACCCCATGGGTCTCCATATGAGTCGAAGATGCTTGTAGATGTTGAGATTTTGTGTATTGGGGTAGCATCGGATGTGCTCCAGCTCCCAAAATTTGTGGAGAGACTAGGGTACGCCTGATGTACAAGACCCATAAGGGGATTTGGGAAATTTCATCTGGTTTGGGAGATATTTAATTAATTAATTATTTTAATGTATTTCCTACGTCTAAACTTAGGAAAATTAAATAATTGAAGTTAATTAAATTAAACATGTGATGAAATTGTCTTAAGTCACACGGATCAAGCTTTCTTTTAATCTTAGCCATTGATTCAAGATCTGATCATGGCCGTTGGTTTCCCAACAAGAAAAGTATAAAGGCAAGGCTTGGGGTCATTTGTAAAGACACACAGAGGCAAAGCACTGAAGCTAAGTTGAGATTCTAGGGCAGGGTTTGCTAAGAATTCTCAGAAGTGTTTCAACTACAGAGAGGGGAGTTTAGGCAAAGGGGATGGTCTTGATCCCAGTGCCGAGAATCAACAAGAGGCAGGGAGTAGTGCAAAGAAGCAGAGGCAACAACAACAGAGAGGGCAACAGTTACGCATCGCATGGGCAGCTACAACTACGCAGTCTCTCTCGGGGCAGTGTTAGGCAGCAAGAGACCCTCTGGGGTTACGCAGAGTCCCTCAAGGGCAGCGTAGGGTCTGCGTCACCCATTTTGGGGTTACGCAACCCTCTCCAGGCCAGTGTAGAGGGACGCAGAGACTGACGCAGGGGCTTCAGGGGCAGCGTTGGGGTTTCTAGGGCCAAGATCTGGCTGAGTCCTGTAAATCCTGTTTGAGGGTGTGGATTAATGAACGTTTTGGCTTCAGAACAACAGGATAGCTGCAAATCTATATTTTTCTCTGTCGGGTTTACCAGTGTGGTACCCTGATTTGCTGTATTCAGAAAACTCTTAATAATACAAACCCTCCAGCAGCCAGAAGACTGGTTTTCCCGCATTGGGTTTTTCCGGGGACTATTGTCCAGAAAATCCTTGTGTCACTTTGTCTATGTGTGCATGTACTTTTCTGTTTCAAATCTGAATTGGTGAAAGTCCGTTATGTGTTTGCTTCGATGTTAATCTGAAGTTTCAACATTAATAACTTAGTTAAGTAGGATAAGCATAACCAGATCTAATAGTAGATTTCTGCATAAGTAACATTCAGAAATTTTCATAGTAGATCCTTTGCAAGGGCTCCAATGATGGAATGAACGCTGCCATGTCATCGTACAAGTCCTGCGACATCTGCCAAGTGTGTGGTGCTCTTGTGTGGTTTTGCTGGGCCTAGTGTACCAAGTGCATCGTCCTCGTCTTAAAAGTGGATTGCTAGTAATTTCTTGACATTGGTGGGGATATGTGGAGTGCTGTCTACTACTGTGGAGGCCCATTTTTCTCGACACACACCCTACATGTGCCAATGTATCCCTCTTGGAGGTTAGGACCCCATATAGGGAGACCAAAACCCAAATGGACACCACCTGCAATCCTGTATAAGATCCAATGCATCGCCTAGCCTTCCAGTACAACAAGTCATTAGAGTAATTGTGTAAAAGGGCTTACAAACCGTAAACAACAAAGTGGGTACTTCATAATGGCATGCCCTTTCGTAGTGGGCTTTGGCATGTGCTAGTGTCTCCAAGCTCCAAAGGGGGTTAGCCAGGTACCTTATTAGGTGGTTTCTACTGTTAAAGGGGATAGTATGTCCAAGGTACACCTCTCAAATGGAGGTGGGAAGTGACATAATTGAAATGGAATAGGGAATGAGAAGGGCAGTCCTGGGCCACATATTGGGGCTCAAGTGTAGCTAGAGAAGGGGAAGCCCTAATGTAAAAGATGGAGTAATCATGATACACGAGGTGCCCCGACCTTGATTTTTCCACCCTGATTTATATGCCTTCCGCCTTTTATGAATTTTCTTTAATTAATTGTTCGTGGCTCAAAGGATAAGAGCATGATGTATAAGATATAACAATGATTAACTCCTTTTAGGTAGGGTGGTTCATTGCCCTCCAAGGGTTGGGACAATCACGGGTTCCCGAATGATAAATGAGGCTCATCTAGGGCCTATGGAACCAGGGTGATCACCATGAATATGGGGTAGAGCTCATGTATTGGCTTTTGCGCACGTGCTAATTAATTTTGTCCCGAACATCTTTTGCATTTTGTGGTATAATTTCCTGTTGAATGTGGCCATTTATGCTTTTACTTTTTTTTAGCTGCTTCATTCTCTAGGGCATCATTCCAGGCCTGACATAAGGTGGGGGCAAGGGGATAGGGAGGCTGACCCTATGTGAACCCAAAGAGGCAATGTGGACCCAAGTGGGAGAAATGATGAATGGGGGTATGGTGAGTGGAAAGGGGGTAATATATGCAGATAAAGGAGGGGAAACCTCGCACCCAACGTTGTGATTTCCCAAGTAGTACCACCCTAGAACCAAATGGTCAATAAAGGAGATCCCACGAGACTAAGATCCAAGAGTAACATCTAAAAGAGATCAAGGGGACAGGAGCACAAACTAAACCCACTCTTTTCGCCAAATCCCCCCATCAATCCATGCTCAAAAGTGTCTATGATAAGTAAACCAAATACTCAATTACCAAATGACAAGACATACCTTGATTCATGCAACAAATGACAACATGAAGAAGAACAAAGCAAGGCTTGTGACAAGAGCCCAGTAAGAGGGAGCAAGAATAGAAGGACTTGCTTACATGACAGAGAGTAGTAGTGGTAGAAGGACTTGCTCACGTGACAAAGGGAGAAGCCAGGACTACCACAGAAAGTCTTTCTTTTGAAGCCAGGACATGGCCGAGCCACTTCATTTGAGACATGATACAAAGAGGAGCAAGAGAGCTCCAATACATATCCATAGATGAGAAAATTGTGGACATACTTCAATGACAAGCTTAGTATGATGCTGAATGTCTACATCACTGGAAGGGAATGATGAGGTCTTTGTAGGATTGGGCTGACCATCTCCTGAAGCCATAAAGGAATGTGGCTGGGTCATAAAGGACTTTAACTAGGGGAGAAATGGAAACATTCACCCTTGAAGCGAGAAGGAATTGGCTACCAAAAAGACTTGGCTAGGTCATAAAGGACTTTGACTAGAAAGGTGAATGGCCCAAGGCAATTACAGAGGCAATTATAGGATACATTCACCTTTGAAGCCATAAATACTTTGGTAGGTCAACGAGAGGTGAATGTCCCAGGGTAATTATAGGATTGGACAAATCATCTCCTTAGAAGCCAGAACGACTTGGCTGCCAGAATGACTTGGCTATGTCAACCTAAGGAGATAGATGTAGTTCACCTTTGAATGCAGAAGGACTTGGCTAGGTCATAAAGGACTTTGACCAGAAAGGTGAATAGTCCAAAGTCAAATTCTCTCTTGAGAAGCTAGAAGAACTTGGATGCCAGAAGGACTTGGCTAGGTTATGATCATAGGGGATTGATACATTTGCCTAAGGTGCCATAAAGGAATTTGGCCAAAAGCCTTGGATATTCACGTAGATATGAAAGAGATACATTGCCTATTGAAAGATGGAGTTATTTTATAGACATGCATCAACATGGCAAGCTCATAAACTTTTCTTAAGGAAGGAACAATTTCAGCTAAAGGAGAATTTGTTGCAGCCAAGGAGAATACCTCCCTCGCTAAGAGGGAATGTTGATTTTTTGTGTAGCATCGAAATGTATTATCACATGCCAAGAGACATCCTAAGTCAACTTAGAAAAATTATGGAAATTAAAATAAAATACATTTTATTTTTGGGTTTTGTGTAGGCTTAAAGGGGACAAGTTGGCCCCACCATGAAAGGGTGTGTCCCTTGGGGTAAATGCACCCATTTGACTTGTATATATACACATGATGTGACACTTCATTTGTCTCACTCACTCATCATCTCTCTTATATGGAAGACACTCATGGGAGCAAGAAAAAGGATGAAAAGGCTAAAGTTTGTACTTTTTTTTTGGCACAAATTTCTAGACATTTTATTGTAAACCTTGCTGGAAAAGAATTTCTCTTAGAAGAAGAGTTGCTGGGTTTTCTCAGAAGTTTAGGCTTCCCAGGGAAAATTTTATTCGTCTCTATTGTGCATAGCTGTCTCTTTATGATCTTTATTCTTTCTACTATTTTCAGTGCGTTACTGTTGAGGTATTCTGTGTATAATTGCTTAATGATATCAGTGACATAAGAAGAATTAATTAAAGATCATTAGAAGTAATTATCACATAAAAAAAATATTTTTCTGCTATGCATCTTTATAGAAAATTCAACACCCCCCATCTCTCCTTAATTTTCCTAAAATTTGAGGGTGCTCCCACACACCCCTTTCCCCTTCTTGGAAACTTGGTGGAACATAGGATTTTACTTTAAAGCTGGGATTAACATTCAAAATACATTTCATAATAAATAATCCACCCTGATGATTTAAGCCTTTTGGACATACTAATTTCTAAAAATAAGGTCAAGGCAAACATTCTACCAGATCATCAAGATTAGAAGATCAACTACCCTTATAAAACGTCTTTCATTGGACCAAATTTTACCTGAAATTTGGATTCTATTTGCTTGATATAAGATGGGTGTTGAATTTTGTAGCTATGGTCGGTCTTATTTTGTATATATATTTTTAAAAGAAAATTATATGAAGCATGTTCTTCATGCTTGCAAGAAAAATAATTATTTTATATTCAAAAGAAAAATATGATAAGGCTCTTTAAGAGCAGGAAAATGAAATTTTGAATTTGTATTTTTGCCTCCACAAAGACAAAGTACATAACTCTGTAGGATCAAGTTATATCTAAGTCACATGACACGGTGGACACGATATTGACTGAGGACAACGTGAATACGAGTATTCGACATTTGAGGATGTCTTAACTTAAAATACAAGACACTAAGGACACGTTTTATTTATATTTAAAATATATATATATATTTATATTTAAAATATATATATATATATATATATATATATATATATATATATACACACACAATTATACTTTCTTGAAATTTTAATTTTGAAATTCAAAATTCCCTCTCATTAGTAAATTACAATTATACAACTTACAAGTTACAACTTACAACTTACAACTTCAAGGCTACAAGCACATAAGAAATACTAAATACTAAATAGTCATTAAAACCATGGTCATTAGTCAATAAGTCAATGACTCGTGACTCATGAGTCATTAAAATGGAACTTCATCAAGGATTCGGATCACTGCTTCTGTTGAAGCTAGGAGAGGTTGCATAAGTATCCAACATAGATGTGAAAGTGTCTCATGAAGCTAATGCAGCAAGGTAAATAAATGATCCTCTTGCTAGGGACAAGCAATATTGCTAGCAATCATACACCATGTTTTCTATAGAGCACCTCAGCTTAGACATTAGAGTTGGCATAGCATTTAGACATGTAAAGAGGGCAAAGCCTTGTTCATTTTGATATAATTGATAAACCCAAACATGAATTCTAAATGGGATCCCAGTGAAATAATTTTGACTCAGGGCTGCTATGTGTACTAGTTGGTTTGTTTATTCTTTTGTTCCATTCTCTTGTTTTGGCCATAATCCTGTAAACTGTGTCTGAAAGCATGGTAAGTGTAATTGTGTAAGGATTTTGTGGCATAACAATAACAGAGTAGGTGTTTTCTATGAAAGTTATGTGATTTCATGAACTTTTACCTCTTGACTTCTGACTGACAAGTTTTACTTATCCTCCCTTGAACAACAGTTAGGACTTGTAACAGATCCTCCTCAGCCCACGAAGTAGAAGAACTAGCTATACTTCCCACACAAGTCCATTGTCAACATGATGAAGAGATAATCATTCTCGATGAAACAGGTAGTAGGGATAGTGCTGAAGTCTGAAAGCAAATTTCAATGTCTTAGGATCCATTTTTATTAGAAGTTGTCCCTTTAAAAAACTATTCCAGAGAAAATATAGATAAAATAATTTTATTAACATCCATAAATGAGCAAAACGGTAGGTCAATGGGAACCAGATGTATAATTAATGGTAAAAAATTGTAAGAGTGCCTGAGCAACTCCTAAAAGCTAAACGCTAAAAGTAAGGCATAAGCTAAAATAAGTTAACACTTAAACTGCAGAATGAGAGAATTACCAAAATAAAAGGTAGGCTCAGATATACATAGTAATGGTTTTATGGGTGCCCTAAATAGAATTATAGAACCCAAAAGCAGCAAGTAGTGTTTAGCAAAAACCCCAATGATAATGGTGTGTAATGGATTGGGAGTCGGGACTGTGGAATAGAGTCCAAAATAATGCTATAGCCTATCAATGATGTTGACCATTTCTGGCAGTATAGCAAGAGACTGTAAATGAGATTAGTCATGTTGCACTGAGGGATCAAGGCATGCCATCAAACTGTACATGGGATGTCCTCAAACAGAGGACACGAATGCTAAAACGGAGGACACGAATGCTAAAACGGAGGACACGAATGCTAAAATGGAGGACACGAGTATTCTATTTAAGGACACGAATGATAAAACGGAGGACACGCGTATTCTATTTAAGGACACGAATGCTAAAACGGAGGACACGTATTCGGTTTCGGAGGACACGAAAAAAAACGTATTGGACACGTTTTAGGTCGTATTTCGTGTCCAACACGTAAAATACGGGACACGGGACCCTGGAGGACGTGTCCTGTGACTTAGGTTGGTATGCCCAAAAGACGTGTCCCTTCGCATGGACGAACAACTATTAGCAAAGGGTCATTTAGCAAAGGATCATTGTAGCACACTCACTCATGAATTAGAGAGTGCACACTATCCTATTTTTCTCTTGGACGCAATGGAGCATTGATGTAGTGAATTGTTTTGGGGAGGATATTGTGATTGGTGGGAATTTTCTCTTGGATGATGAAGTGATTCTATGCAATTTTATTGTATCTTCTTCCTTTTTGTAAATGTTGTTTGTAGAATTAGGGTTTCACTGAAATTTTCATCATATGTAATGAATCTTTTATGGTTATAACATCTCCTTTTGCAAAATTATCACCAAGTTTCCATTAAGGAACCATAGGATATCTTCCTTGACTTTTTTTTTTAAATCTCCAATTGACTGAAAGTGACTAGGGCTTGATGAAGAGAATTGTCTTTGTAGAATTTTCTCTCTCATAAGTCATTCCAATCGGACTTCTTCCATAGACCTTTCCCTACAACTCCATTATCCTAGAATTGAGAAAAGACATTAATCTATTAGTGTGTCAATCCTAATAAAATTTAAAACCGTAAATTTTATTTTTATGTTTTCTAGGGTAAACTAGGGCTAGGTTCTGATAAAATATGCATTTAATAGCATAAAATATCTTGGACCTCATAGTCTTAGGGTTAGGCTTTGTATCAACTAATTTAAAAAAACAAAATATCTTTTTTAATGCATTTTTCAGCCCCCTTTTTCGAGTTGATGTCTTGGGTTTCATAATTGTTAACGCATTTTCCGTCATTTGAAAATTGCTGCAACCTTTTTCCTAATTTACTCATTAAGTCTTTTGGTTATTTGTTGCTTATCAATTTTAGGCTATTTGTTATTACTGTCATAAATTTTGCATGCTGTATTGTGTTTTTTAAAAATCTAATTTATCATTGCATTTGATAATTTAAAAATAGCATGTGTTTGTGATGTATTTGAGCCTCTCCATGACAATTCAAGCCCTCTAGATTTAGCTGCAGCGCCTTTGAACTCTTTACCTTGAATTATCTCTCATTTTACTTGGAGCCCTACTTTATTGAATATCATATTTGGGTGTTTTATTTAGCAGAACCCTTGGAGGATATTTAGCCTAGGAGTCTTTGGATTATCTAATCTCTGAGATGTGCTGGGGAAGTCTCCCTCCTGATAGTGGTGGCTGATCCCATTGTTGCCCTTACTCTAGAGCACTCTAGAGTGCTCAGTGAGGCTTTGCACTAGGGTGCTAGATTTTGTGGTAATGGGCAACTAGTGGAGTACAAACACTAGGCCTGATCTCAGCTTTGTAGTCAGCCACATCTAGATTTATGACAGCTTCCAAATTAGATCATTGGACAATAACAAAAAGGGTTTTGAGATATGTAAAACGTACGACAGACTTTGGTATGATGCATGGCAGAACTGATGAACGCTGGTTGGTAGAATACTCAGATTAAAATTTTGCAGATCAATGGATGATAGGAAATCCACAGCTGCTTATGTGTTCAATCTTGGAACAGGTGCAGTTTTGCGGATCAGCAATAAACTTGAATTTCTTCTATGGAAGCATAGTACAGGGCAGCGGTAAAAGGGGAATGTGAAGCAGTTTAGCTTAGGAAAATGCTTTCAGATTTACCAATCAAACAAACTGAGCCTACAGTTCTATATTGTGACAATGAGAGTGTTCTCGAGTTAACAAGGAGCTCAGTCTTTCTTTAGTAGACAAAACATGTAAAGCACATTGTTACTGTATTTGGGAGCTTGTCCAAGATGGGGAAATTGAACTGCAATATGTACCACGTACGAGTAGACTGCAAACATCCTCACCTTACACTGCAAACGTCCTCACCTGACCAAGCTACTTGGTCCAGATAAATTTTTAAAGTTTAGAGATAAGATTGATGTATTTTATAGAATGACCATTAAGGGCGGGTGTTATTGTATTTACTATTTGTTTATTGAATGGTTATTTATATTCAGTACTTTTAAGTCAAAGCATACCTTATGAGAAAGGAGTTCACATAAACAGAAATACAGAGAAGAATATGCAAGAATAATCGAGTTGTTTTTAAGTGTGACTTTTTGAAAAAAAATCTGGTTTGTTTTACGACCTAATGTCTAGTATCCGGCGGGGATTTATTGAAATCACAAGTTTGACTAGTGAAATCTACACAATCAAAGTGCCCCATGGGTTTTTCAGGGTGCCAAATCCATATATGCAGTCAAAAACCAGTTTAAACAACACAAATCAAGATTTCACCACAAATTTTTTCATCGTATTCTGGCCAGAAATCTGCCGGGAACTCCAAAAAATTGCACTTAAAGACAACTCCGAGAATAATTTCTTGATTATTCATTAATTACATTCTCTTTAACATAGAATGTACATGTGAGAGTGGTCATTTATATTGGTACTTTTATAAAAACACTTTGGTTATAAATGAAATGCCCTCAACTCCTTTCTCATAATGTATGTTTCCTTTACAACTAAGTATCAGAAATGAAACGTACATTACGAGAGAGAGGGAGGTCATTTATATTAGTGCTTTCATAAAAGCGTGAAAGGTTATTTAAATTTTATATTAGCACTTTAATAAAGGCTCTTTGGTCATAAATGAAGAAAAAAGTTTACGCAACTCCCTTTTTTTCATAAGGCATGTTTTATTTATGGCCAAAGTGCTTTTATAAACATGCTAATATAAATGACCTCTCCCTTTCTTTAAATTTACTCATTCATAAATGAAATTTATGTTACAAGGAAGGAGTTGCGTAATTCCTTTTTCATAACGTACTTTTCATTTATGACTAAATCAAAGAACTTGTATCTCTCATATTCTAAAATGAAACAGAAAAACATTTCATTTTAGAATGTGAGGCCTTCAAAGACAGCAGGGAAAGTAATGCAGATATTTTGGCAGCTAGCTCTTGGGATAATCTATTCAGCGAGGGATTTGTCGTGAAGTTGGGAGAGTTTATTGTGAAACTTCACAGGAAAAGGGCCGAATACAAGAGCCAGATAGAGAAACAATCTGTCCCATAGGCTATCTTTAGCATCGTGGACATTAAAATAACTTCTTCTTCTTCTTCTGTGTACTACTGTTTAAGTTTGTGTGTAAATATAATGGTTTGAAAGAAATGACAGAAAGGTCTTATATTGGTTATTCTGGAAATCTTAAAAATAGGAGAGGTGCACATACTGCTTATAATTTTAAATATATCTATGTTTCTCTCAAGCATTGTGCATGGATAGCAATTTGAAGTTCTATATGTTTGTGCTTATTATGATGGTTTGTTACAAATATAAATATTAAATATCGATGATAAATATAATTATTTAAAATAAGTAATAATTAGTAATAATGAAATGAAATTTCTCCAAAATACATGACTCTTAATGAAAGGGTACTTCCACTTCCACTTCCACTTAGGTATATACATGGGGCCTTATTTATAATCCTATCATATCATTTTTATTTATATTGATATATTTATATATATTATTTACTTATCTTAATTGATATCTTTATATTTCAAATATTTGGTTATCATATTTGGTATTAAAGCCTTGTTCTGATCCCTTGCATTGGCGATAGGCCATACGGGCTATTAGGCACATTAAAAGTTTAGAGTTTCTCTGATTTGCCGGCTCATTGACCACAAGAGGCCTTTGGCTATTTTCAAAATTATATTAAAGAAATAAGATTTTTGTTACAAGTTTGAAGTTAAAATCACATATTGAGGAAAATAAAATAAGATTTTGTCAGCTGCAAAATTGAGGGAACCATAATCTGCAAAATTCTGTTGAAGAAATTAGAAGGAAATTAGAAGATATAGTATTACAGTCTGCTGCCAAATATTAGGAAGTTACAAATTTGCAGTACAACACTGTACATCCGTCACCAATTTTTGCAGTGTTGTCGAACGATAGATACATCAAGTCAATCCATACAATCATATAGGAAAATCTGAAATTTTTGTTGCAGGGAATTCGTTGCCGTACAGCCATTGATTTGCTGCATCCACATGGCCATGAGATTGATAAATTAAACCGGTCTGTACAATAATTAAAAATTCGGTTTGTACAAGAAATTGATTGCGGCCATACTATACACTGTAAACGTCATAACCACTGCCATCCATACAATACGTGCACTTAATTCTGGTTCGTATACATCAAAAAAATTGCTATCTGTCTATTGCACCACGTTAAAGTTATAGCTCCATACAAATCAATTGAAACACGATACCAATTATTTGGTCAGTGAACCATACTAACCGTACAACCACCCCTGCATAAGAAGTTTCATGTATTATATAACATAATTGTGACCACGTTAAAATATTAGTGATTTTGTTTTGGAAGTGAAACCGTGGGCAACCAAACAAATATTTTCAAAGAAAAATTTAAGTAATTTTATTATAAATTGTTATATTATAAAAGTTAAACGAGGTACTTTTAAAATTTATAGTTAATTAAAAAGTTCCCTTGGTTCTAATTCAAGTTAAAAGGGGCTTAATTCAAAACATGGAGGAAAAGTATTAAATATGGTGTTTATTTTTCTTCCAAATTGGTGAGGCAATATTAAATTACCGAGTATAAAGAAAAGGGAGGTAAATAAAAAGGTTATATTAAGGAAGGAAAAAATCGTGGAAATATTCACAAGGAAAAATTGAAAGGGTATACCTCCCCATTGCTAAAGTTTAAGTACTCAAGTTCTTTTGAAAAAATGAGAGATTATATTCCATGGTACTAAGATAAAGAGTATTAAAAAGTTCAAAAATATTTAATTACTCAAGTCTAGAATTGGTCTTTATAAGATGAAGGAAGTTCTTTTATAAAGGTTGTTTAATTGCATGTTGCGGTAACGAAGTATTCCAAGGAAAATAAATTAACATTGTTATGAGCATGAACCAGATGGAAAATTACATTAATTTTGATTTGACAAATTAATTATCAATTCCAAAGCCAAATATAATTGAAAAGGAATATATTTTTTTGCAAAAGATAACATGAAATAAAAGACTTGCAAGTTACTATTGATGATTATGAATGTATATCGCAATTTAATGTTCCAACTATGTTTAAGGAAGAGATCGACATAATTGTCAGTTTGCCTTGGTTTGGAACAATAGGTACCTTCATCTTAAACACAAAGAAAAGGTTTTTGACATTTCCATATAAGTAGATGACATTTGAGGACATTACAATGAAGTCAGATTTGATAGTACCTTCATGAAAAGACCTGAAAAATATCTCAAAGATATTCTTTCAAGATAATCAAAAGTTAGTGCAAAAGATGCAAAAGAAGTTTGACAAAATTATAGATAAAAATGAAGAAATTTCTTGCCCCAAGAATCATAATAAAAAAATTCGTTGCACAGATTAATAATTTAAAAGGTGAAAAAAAGTCACTAAAAAACAACTTAGAACAACTTATCAATAATGAAGCGTCAAGATCCTTAGATTAAAATATCCAAGTTGAGGAGAAGGGAACACAAACATCAAATTTAATATCATGACTCAAGAAAATGCCAATCTAGTTAAAGACATTTTCACATGTTGGAGTACAAATGATGGAAATTCCAAGTGAAGATCCAATGACAAACCAAGCAACATCAAGACATGAAAAAAATCATATTCAAGAGTAAATCAAGAAAACGGTACAAACATGATAATGGAAAATTATGTTAAGAACTCTATCGACATTTAAATTATAAGAGCAGATATCTTAACCAATCGGTTATCAATATCACTCAGGAAAGAAACAAGCGACTTATCTTCCGAAAAATGTTGATGCTAGTGCAATTAAGTCTCATAATAAAAATTTATTACGGAAGTGCAACCTTCCACAGAGAATTGAATTAGGCTGGTCAGATCTTTTTATGGTTCGACAATTTTGCTTAGCACTCGAAGGTTGATATTGTCTTGTATTATCAACCATGGCAGCTCCAAAAACAGAGAATGATGCGAAGACATTACAAGCCAAGGAAAAATACGTCAATCTCTTCCATAAATATGCTTTGGAGACAACCTTTCAAAAGGGGAAGGACAACAGCTACCCATTAAATCTGAAAATCTAAGTACAACATGTACCCATTAATTTGATGTGGTAATTGCAAAGGGAATGATCTGGTTCAATTCTAAAAGCTGTTGATTGATTTGCAGAGTGGATGGGAGTGGCAATATCACAATCTTAGTCCAACCTCATATGGTGAGTTTTTTCATAAAACTCTAATTTTGTCGAACCTGAAGCAGCAGTGAATTTAATCAGCCATGCATAAGCCTTTACAAGTTTCAAAAATAAATGTTTAGATTCATTTTTTGCAAAACTATATTTTTTTTTTTAAATTCAAAACCTGATATCTCTGTGTACATTCAGTCATGACATTTAATTTGGCATAATTTTGGGTCAATTTGAAGTTAAATAAATTGTATTAGTTTTTAATTTGAATATGTAATGTTATAATGGAATTCTCTTAATTGTCTCCATTGAAGTTAATGGTAAATTTTAGCATATTTTTTTCCCTATGGGCATTTTCTTTTGGAATTTCATTGTTTCTGAATTGAACACAAAATCAGACCAGGTGGTTTACATCATAATGTTTTCTTTTTGGGACATTAAAGTTTCCTTTCACTAGTATTATTAGAACAAGATTTACATTGTTTAGTACAAACGGTGGGCTGCCTATGGAGCTGCCATAGGCACTCATCGAACTAGGTCAAAAGCTCAAAAATAACACCCAATAATTTAAACCGCAGTGTCTAAACAACAAGGCCAAAGTCGAAAGTGCCAAAAGGCTCACAGCCTAAGATATAAAACACTAAACCATACTCTCTGCAGCAGGTTGGGCTCATCATTATCATCTGGGGCCAGAGCCCAACTAATGTCAGCAGGAGGCTCCTCATGCGGTTGGTCCCATCCATCTACAGCCTCGTCAATCTTATCATAATTTTTTCGTTTCAGTTTGTTTAATTTTTCCATTGTCATGTTTGTTGTTTGATTGGATCATCATGCAATGCTGGCATCTTTTTATTGGTCTTTACAAACAAATTATATCAGAGTTTTTAGAATTTTGACCTCTGATTGGACTTAGCAGTGATGCTCCACGGCTATCATCTTTGCTAGTGGAAATGAAGGCGGGACTTGACCAAATTAGAAGTAAATTACAGCCACTTGTTCAGCAGGTAGGGAATTCTGAGGTTCTGTACAGTTGATATAAGGTTAAATATCATAAAAGTATCTGGGAGAGAGGATCTTCAATGCAATTTCATTTCACTTTAATTGTGACATTGTTTAGGTAAAGGACAACATGTATACAACTAAAGATGGGATAAGCTACCTAGATGTGAAGCATCTCTTGCTTCTGAGTTATTGTCAATCAATTGTCTACTATTTGATTAAGAAAGTAGAGGGTTCTTCAATTCAAGGCCACCCAGTCATCGCCCGGCTTGTTGAAATTAGATTGTTCTTGGAGAAGGTTTGTTGCTAGCTCTGGTTTATATTGTGTTGCAGATTACATGATTACTTCTTTGATATTTGATTATCGATGGTGGATGCTTAATTTGATTGGGTGCACTCTTTCTATCAATTTCTTATATTTTTGTGGAATATTGTTTCTGGATAGATTCGGCCAATTGACAAAAAGCTTCAGTACCAAATTGAGAAGCTTTCAAGGGTGGCTAATAATGCTCCTGTCAATAGAATCTCTAGCAAAAATGAAGAGAATTTAGGTATGGATAAAGAAGATGCTCTAAAATATAGGCCAAATCCAGATATGCTTGTCTCAAAGCTGGATCAATCTGCTCAGGTAATTGATATTAGTAACTTGATAAGCACTGTAACAAAACCTGTGATTTATTTAGCATGTCTATTTTTATGCACCCACAGAACCTTGCAAAAACTAATGCTTTCATTTATGCTATTATCAGGATGGTGAAGGTGTATATCGACCTCCAATGTTTGCTCCAACAGCTATGGACGAGGAAATGAATGCAAGAAATAAAAAGTTGGAAATGCGTAAGCAGAAGGAGATGTTGCGGAAAGCATCACGCAGTGCTTTTGTAAAAGAGCTTGCAAATGACCTAGAAGGAAGGCCAGAAGAGGTGGATGATTGGAATTGTGTGTCTTTCCAAATGTGGTGTGTAGTTGAATGGCTAACATTGTTGCTATGATCTCCTTTTACAGGTAAGAGAAATTGTTGGAGCTGAAAGTAAAGAACTGCTCAGAGAACGATCTAAGTTCGAAGAACGTGCTCGTCAGGAAGAGGAGCTATTTACTCGTGTTCCTCTCTCAAGAATTGAGAAAAAGAGGATTAAACACATTAAGCGGTCAAGAAATGGGTGAGAATTATAACCTGGATATGTTTTGTATTCTTATATAAATTTACTGTCCATTTTGATTTTGTCTATATATATATATATATGTATGCATGTATATATATGTGTGTGTGTGTGTGCTCTAGCGTACATGTCCATCTTTGATTTACCATTTACATATAATTTTCATCACACATATATATATGATTGCTCTAGTGTACATGTCCATCTTTGATTTACCACCTGTATATAATTTTCATCATTTTATTTAATGTGGCAGGTTGATGGGTATGATGGATGACTTCAATGATGATATTTCTGGTTTGATGGGAATGGAAGAGAATGACCTTAGTCACTCAGCTGGAAGCCATTCCCGTGGACACAAAGAAGGGAGAAAAAAGTTCAAAAAGCACAAGGTAGTTATAACAAAGTGGATTTATTATTATTATTTTTAACATAGCTTAATTAAGAACCTTCAGTTTTCAGACTCAAATGATCTTTCACTTTTTTGAATCATAGAGAAGTAAAAATTTTAGAATTAATGTTAGCTGCTTTTATTCTGCAGAAAAAAAAAGCATAATTTCATTAATAAAAGATTACATTCCGCAGATGCTAATTAGCATTGTTAGGTTCCATCAAGGAAACTGAGAGTCCAAATTGCTACCAAAAACTGTTTTGTCTTAATATATATAAAGTGATCATATCCAAAAATTTCAGGCCCTCTACCTCCAGTCTTTACCTATGTGAGATACATCATATTCTGAGGCTCCCAGCCTTATATAGTCATTTAAAAAAAAACTTACTAGTCCAAAATATCCATTTTAACCAGAAATAAAGTCCATCTTATCCATCATCGGAATGTGTGTGCGTGTGTTTGTGTGTGTGTGTGTATATATATATATATATAGTAGGATGAGATATTCAGAAAAATTTTCCTCACTGATAATGCCATTTTCCTGTATCCATAAGAAGTCTTGCTTTTGATAGACCATCTGCTATGATATTCCTTTCTCTGTAGACATGATGATATGATACTGAGTTAAAAATAGGTATGATGTGTTGAATTTCAGCGAAGATAGGCCTCAATATAAAATTATCTGAAGTGTTTAAACCCCGCATCCACTTGATTACTATCGGAGAATTCCCAAAAAATTGTAAGGCTCCTTTTCCAGCTGCAATCACAAGAACCAGCTACAATGCTATAAGGTCTGCAAAATTATTTGAACCACTGCCCAATCCAGCTTTAAATTTTATAATATGGAAGTCTGTGAGATAGATAATCCTCCCAGCCCCAAAGAATTGTTGATCCCTCCTAGATGCTGCATCAAAGTATCCCCAGGCCCCTGTTTCTGTCAATATCTTCATCTATGATCTGTCTAGGAGGCTTCTCAGCCTTTGACTGCTTAAAGTATTTTATGATACTAATTATCTGAGTGGCACATTGAGCAGGTGGAGTAAGTCTAGCTTCAAATGGACTTGAATTTCTGGCCAGCCAAACACCCCGTACTATAGTCAAAGGCAAATCTTACCAGGACCTCAAAGATTCCTCAACTCAATGATCTCTCCAATCATTCCTTAACCCCGTAATGTCTTCAACCTTCTGCCACACTTGAACAGAATATACACAATGTACAAACAAATGGGAAATTGATTTTTCATTTTATTTGCAAAGTGCACATCTACCAGGACCTTGCCAACTTCTTCTCTTTAAAATATCCCACATTAAAGCCTTATCCTAAGAACCAACTACATATATATGCGACTTTTTATGGACATTAAAATTTCCAAATCAATTTCCACAACCATCCAGGGTCTTGTCCATTTTCTTCCTCAAATGGAACATTATCTCTAGTCTTTGGAGTATATTTTTCAGGAAATGCCCTCCCTTAGTTTCCTGTTTTTTGGGGGTAGGGGGAAACGCCCCCTAGAAGTCCCCAAGACCCCGAAGCGCGAGGGGGTGAGGAATCTAGACCCCTAGGTGGGGGCAAAAGACCCCGTGTAACAGTGGTTTTTTGGAGCATCGGATGTGTTCTAGCCTTGAGATTTGACAGAGAGGTTAGGACACATGCATTCTCCAAAACCCAGAAATCGTTTATGGAAATTCCATCTAGAGACGACTTAATTAAAATAATTAATCGGTTTTTATTATTTCCTAAGTCTAAACTTAGGAAATATGATTAATTAAAAGGTATTAATTAAGTTAGGAGCGAATCTTCTAGAAAAAGACATGGATCGAGTTCTAGTTAATCTTAGCCATCGATTAAGTTTTAATCGTGGCCGTTGATGTCTCAATGAGAGATTATAAGAAGAAACTCGATGGGGCTTGGAGAACACACTTGTAGAGATCAAAGTCATTGGTAGTTTGATTTCCAGAGTAGCAACGTTGAGTTGTCGGAGAGAGAGCTAGTGAGCTCGTTGCAGTGAGGGGCAGGGATAGTAAGGTCGAAGGAAGATTTTCTAGATCCGGTGAGTGCACAACAGAGAGGCAGTGCAGAGGCAGTGCAATGCTTCAAAGGAGATCCACATATTTGCTGGGAAGCAGAGTTGATTCAGTGCCAGAAGCCGGAGAGAGAGTTCAGAGGCCAGGAGGGTCCAGTTTCCAGTGAGCAACTGATCAGTTAACGAGAGGGAAGGTTGTACCTAGTTGTGGGGACGCAGTACTGCGTAATTTCACGCAATGATTGCATAGAGGCAATGCAGAGCAGCTCATCTTGAGCCAAGGTTAGTGCCAGATCACTAGTGGGAGTGAGATTTTCTCACTAGACTCTATTGTCAGATTTTTCTCTGTATGGTTTGCTAGATTTAAACAACCATAGATTTGTACTCAGATTTACTACCGCATAATATACAAGACCTCAGTTGCTGCATCGGTTTTCCCAAGTTGGGTTTTTCCGAGGACTTAGTCCAAAAATAACAATGTTATTTGTGTATGTGCATCTATCTTTCCAGCTATATTTTTATTTCGCAATATTTTATTTGCGAAGTTTGTAGCGTATTAGTTTCGATATTTACTGTAGAACATAGTAAATAATTTGTTCAGTTATTTAACAAATAAAAGAAACTTAATCAGTTGCTGCAGTAGGATTCCAATTTGTGAAATTTTCACATGGTATTAGAGCGTAGATAAAAGCAGAGGAGCTTAGTTGCAAAAAGAAAGAGGGAGTTCGAAGCATTGCGTGAGCAACTACACGAAACCCCAGGAGGCTGTGTAGTCCATTGGTGAGGAAAAATTATTTCTCTGAGTGAGTCGACAGAGAATAAATTTTCTAGATCGAAGATTGTCAGAGGTAGAGGGAGAAGCAACATTTTCTTTGCAGAGCAGATCTTCAGCTGGGACGCAGTTATTTTGCAGCAGTTTGCTAGAGCCGAATAGCGTCAGGGGGAAGGAAGAGAACACATTGAGAGAATTCTTTCCTCAGGGAATTTCTAGCCAAGAAATTCGATTTCTTATTGTAGAGCAGTAGTAGTTGTGAGCAGATTTTCCCACTCCAGCTGGGAGTGCGTAGAGCCTAGCAGTAGCTGCGCAAAGGAGAAGAGGAAGAGTTAGACATTTTTACAGAGATGGCCACTACAGGGCTAAGAGATCAGGATCGTTGGATGGTTCATCCAACTATGTGATCTGGATGGCCAAGATTTCCTTCCTTCTGTATGGATACGATCTCAAGGTCTATATCAGTGACGTGATAACTTTACCTATAGATCCAATTCAGCTCAAGGCCTACAAGAAGGAGATGGCAAAGGCAAAGAGGCTGATTCTCGATGGTGTTCGAGATCACACAGTGTCTCACATAGCGGGTAAAGATATCACCAAGTAGATGTGGGATGCTCTTGTCACACTATTCCAGGGATCTTCCGAGCAACGAAAGATGTACTTGGAGGAGAAGCTGAGGTGTACCACAATGCAAAAAGGGGTGCGTATAACTATAGACCCTTTCCTTACTAGACTTCAGGATGTCCGGGATCAATTGTCTGTAGTTGGGTTAACGTCCCAACCTACAGAATTGGTGTGGTTTGCTCTGAATAGTGTTTTTGAAGATTGGCAAGTCTTCGTCCAGAGTATCCTGGGCAGAAAAAACTTGCCAGATTGGGAGAAAATGTGCAAATCTGCAGCAGGAGGAGGTGAGGTGAGACTTGGTGAAGAGCACCATCAGTGGTAGTAGCAATAATGGGACGAAGGAAGTGAAGCAAGAGGAGAACACAAGCCTCGCATCAAAGGGGCAACACGAGCAGCACAGAAGGAAAAAGGACATATCCAAGGTAAAATGCTTCAGATGTGGTGAAATTGGTCACTACAACACCCAATGTCCTCTCAGACAAAAGGACAAAGAGGAGAACCAGGATCAAGAGGCCGCATCTGTGGAGATAGATAGGTTGTCCTCCAGATTGGAGGAAGAGTTTGCCATGTCACTGATATACCTTCGGGAGTGAGGTGGGGTGATTTGGTTTTGTAGCCCCAGAGAGCTACACATGGGCAGGATCCTTGAGGAGTCCACTTCTTGGATGAATATCTTGCTATGGGAGCCCATAGCAGCAATAGTAGGATGGACCAATGGTAGTTGGTGCAGTCAGGTGCCAGAGTGACAGATGCAGTAGGTAGTAGCAGTTTGAGACTGAGTAATGCAACGCCGTGTTGGCAGCAATGCAGTTGGCACAGTGCAGAGTCAGCAGCAACGCAGTGGCTTCAGTGAGAGCGCAGAGACTAGTAGCAGTCAAGACTCAGGTGACAGATGTATCAGACTGAACACAGTTGGTTCAGTATGATGGACATCTCTCAGTTGTAGCAACAACATATGAGAGATAGTTGTAGATGTTTCAGTGGAAGCAACAACAAAGTTACAGTGCAGATGCAATAGTTGGCAGCAGTTCAGCAGGGTCAGCAACAACACAGATGAAACACATCAGAGTTGCACAGTAGTTGGTGGGTAGCAGTAGCCAGACATTAGCAACGCAACAGGAGATGGTGCAGAGGTAGTGTATTGTAGTTGTAGTGCTAGAACACTTTCCTCACTGAGAGGGAGTGTTAGTTTTTTGTAGCATCGGATGTGTTCTAGCCTCGAGATTTGGCAGAGGTTAGGACACATGCATTCTCCAAAACCCAGAAATCGTTTATGGAAATTCCATCTAGAGACGACTTAATTAAAATAATTAATCGGTTTCTAATATTTCCTTAGTCTAAACTTAGGAAATATGATTAATTAAAAGGTATTAATTAAGTCAGGTGCGAATCTTCTAGAAAAAGGCATGGATCGAGTTCTAGTTAATCTTAGCCATCGATAAAGTTTTAATCGTGGCCGTTGATGTCTCAACGAGAGATTATAAGAAGAAACTCGACGGGGCTTGGAGAACACACTTGCAGAGATCTAATTCATTGGCAGATTGATTTCTGGAGTAGCAACGTTGAGTTGTTGGAGAGAGAGCTAGTGAGCATAGTTATTAAAACTGAACCGGACCTAATGAACCGGGTTTCGAACCGGAATCGGTCTAACCGGTAGCGGTCAGATCTCAATGAACCGGTTTTAAAAAAAATACATTAAATAATTATTTTTTAATAAAAAAAACTATTTTTAAGATTTGCAACCATGATTCCAAGCCAATAGAGACAAAATATGCAAAGTTTGATCATTTATATACCATGCAAAGGTGAATATATCGAAATGGCACCGAGTGCAATACATATCATCGAAAAATACATAAGCAATGAGGCTCCAAATGGCCCATAAAGTCCAAAAACAATGCTACAAGCTATGAGGCCATTGGCCTAATACAAGACTACACATGAATGATGATCAATCATCAAATTCATCACCGCTACTAGACACAGGATCAACATCGGTTGTTGCATAGACATCATCTGGATCAGAGTCTGAGGATGCCTCAACCTCAGGAGTACCCCTGCCACCAATAACAATAGAAGTGGACCTAATGGAAGCACGAGTTACTCGAGGTGCATGACTAGTGTCGTCCATTGGTTGTTTGCCTCTGCTTGATGCAGCTACCAATCCTGGGTTTGCGTCTGATGGCGCCACCAAATCTGCTTCAAAATCACCTCCCGCTACTGCTGCATCAAAATCAAAATCAACCTCAAACACTAGATCTTCAGTCTCCTCCACCCATTCTGATGTTGGATCAATATCATCCAACACAATGGGATCTAGATCAGGTGTTTTGCTCATCAGTTGGTTCCGCCTCAAGCAAAGGTTGTATTGCACAAACACAAGATCATTTAACCGTTTCTGTTCCAAACGGTTTCTCTTCTTTGTGTGTATGCGCTCAAAAACAGACCAATTGCGCTCACAACCTGAAGCACTGCAAGTTTGGCTGAGGATTCTAATTGCAAACTTTTGCAATTGAGGACATTGGCCGCCAAATGACTCCCACCAATGTGCCGCAAATAAAAAGACATTCATTAGTAACATAGTTCATTTCATTACTTATTTACAAACAATTTAACTTGAAAAGAAAAACAAATTGGAATTGCTTACCTGGTTGATCCACATCTCTTGCCATTTTTGCCAAGTTCTTTCCAAAGGTACCAGCTGCCATACTGAAATGAGTAAGTTGTTTATGTGTTTCCAAAAGGTCTGCACGATTAGGGACCATGCGCTCCAAGCAATCAATCAATCCAGATCTGACCTCCCCATCCTGTTGATCTCCTAACCGAGCTCTATAATGATACTTTGGGTTCAAAAAATACCCAGCTGCATCTATAGGATGATGGAGTTGATTGTTCCATCTGTTATCAATGATCTCCTATATCCGGCCATATTTAGCTAACCTGTCCCTGTAAGCTGCCCGTATCTGCTCCTTGGCCTGATCCATAGCCTCATAAATGTATCCCATTGCCATCTTTTCCCCATCCACCATCCTTAGCACCTTAACAAGGGGCTCAGTAATTTTTACCAGCTCTGAAGACCTTTTCCAAAATTAATTTTCAAATACTTTATTTTTGGTGTCTTTTCCATCTTGTCTACAAGCCCACTGGGATTCAGTCTAATCATCAGAAGAAAACATTTTCTGCAGGTTTTTCTATTGAGAATTGAGACATTGCAACGTGAGGAAGTGAGTTGCAAATCTCGTAATGGCAGGCCTAACAAGCTCTTTGCCCCTTGTGTTTTTCCTCATTAGGCTCAATACCCATGAGTGGTTGTAAATGTATTTTGTAATGCACTTGCCATGCTCTACAGTGTTTTTTACCCATTCCACTTTGCCTATGTCCTCAAGCATAAGGTCTATGCAATGTGCAGCACATGGAGTCCAAAATATGGTATTATACTTGGACTCAAGCATCTTTCCAGCAAGAACATAGTTTGAGGCATTATCTGTGATGACCTGCACAACATTCTGCTCTCCCACTTCCTGAATAATCTCATCCAAAAGCTCAAATAGAAGGGTTGCATCCTTCACCTTATTAGATGCATCAACTGATCTCAAAAACATTGTTCCTCGAGGGAAAGCAACAAGGAAGTTAATGATAGTGCGGTTCTTTCCATCAGTCCATCCATCTGACATGATGGAACAACTTGTTTTGAGCCATGACTCTTTATATTCAGCGAAATACTCATCAATATTACAAATCTCTTGTTGCAAAAGAGCTCCCCTTAATTCATGCGCAGTAGGGCCTTTGAAGCCCTTTCCTGCAACAAAAACAGAGTCCCACATAGCTTGGTAATAAGGTGAGCGCGCAGCATTAAATGGGATATCTGAATCATACCACCATCTAGCAATGTACTGATAAGAAGCTTCTTTGCATTGTTTTTTCCAATGTTGATCCAAAGTGGGTTGACGACTTGGAGTTGGTTGGGACATGGAGGCAGTGGCTGTGGGATTAGCAGTGGATGAGAAATAACTCATGAGGTTGGGTTTGAACATTTTTTAACAGGAGGAACATAGTGAAAGGGGTTATTAGCGGAAGGGATAGAAGTGGAGTCTTGAATATCATACTCATCATTTTCATACCCACTCTCTCTCAGCATTTCTACTATTTCCCTCTTCCTTGCAATTTCATCTTGGATGGCCTTCTCCCTAGCTTTAGTCTCCTCAAACTTTTCAAGTTTGGCAAGGTATACTGCCCTAACCGGACCTAACACTACTTTAGGTGCATCACATGGCATTACATTGCCTCTTATCCCAGCCAAGTGATGTTTCGATCTAAGAATACCCCCACCTCCAATACATTTTTGACAAAGTTTGCATACCATCTTTCCCTCAATCAGATCACAATGGGCCCATGCACTGTCCTTGGCTTTTGGAGGCATCTTGACTTGAAATAATTGAAATTTGGAAATAAATCTGCCATTTAAAAAAAATTGCAGCTAAGATAAATGGACAACTAAGGCTAAATTTACGAAACAAAATGCACATTCAAACATACAAAATTTGATAGCATAGGACTAGAGATTTGAGAGCAATAAAATAGCTAAACACATGAGAAAATAAATACATGAATAGCAATGAAATGATGGATTTTTCAAGTGAAAATTCTTACCTGGCAATGCAAACTAGCTTCCTTAGCGTCCTCTTGAAGATGCCAACGCTATTGACAGCTCCAAACTATCTCCAAGATAGCTCCAACTCCAACTCCAAGCCTCCAAGATCATTGCTCCGGCAAACACTCAACACTCTCCAAGCTCTCAATCAAACTCACAAACAGCAAATGAGTTGGTGTGAGACAAAGGAGAGGCTGCCCCTGCTTATAAAAGATTGGGGAGGGTGTTTTTGGAGGGAAACAACCCTCCCCTTACCTCCACATATGCCCTAAGGCTGTGTTGCTGGCCGCCGGTGGGTCCGCGCAAGGAAGGGACACCTAACGAACGGTTACGTCCAGTTAATCGGCCAATTCAGGTGAGACACCCCTCAAAACCGGGTTGCAAGGGCGGTTAGACGTATCGCCGATCCGACCGACCGGTTCGACCTGTTACCGGTTCAAACCGTCTGGTTTTTTTCTACTATGCTAGTGAGCACGTTGTAGTGAGAAAGGGGTAGGGATAGTAAGGTCGGAGGAAGATTTTCCAGATTTGGTGTGTGCACAACGGAGAGGCAGTGAGTGCCACAAAGAGGCAGCGCAGTGCTTCAGAGGAGATCCGCTTTTTTGCTGGGAAGTAGAGTTGATTCAGTGCCAGAAGCCAGAGAGAGAGTCTGGAGGCCAGCAGGGTCCAGTTTCTAGACAACAACTGATCAGTTAGCGAGAGGGAAGATTGTTCCTAGCTGTGGGGACGCAATACTACATAAGCTGATGCAATAGACACCGCAGATTAGCTCATCTTGAGCCAAGGTCAGTGCCGGATCACCAGTGGGTGTGAGATTTTTCTCACTAAATTCTATTGTCAGATTTTTCTCTATATGGTTTGCTAGATTTAAGCAACCATAGATTTGTACTAAGGTTTACTACTGCATAATATACAAACCCTCAGCTGCTGCACCGATTTTCCCGAGTTGGGTTTTTCTACGGACTTAGTCCGAAAATAACAATGTTATTTGTGTGTGTGTGCATTTGTCTTTCCAACGTTATTTTTATTCCTTAGTATTTTATTTCTGAAGGCTGCAGCGTATTAATTTCGATATTTACCGTAGAACATAGTAAATAATTTGTTCAGTTATTTAACAAATAGAAGAAACTTAATTGTTGCAGTAGGATTCCAATTTGTGGATTTTTCACACACTCAAGGATCAAATCTCGAGAAGGACATCAAAGCAAATCTAAGGATATCAAAGTGAAGCCAAGATCTACAACGAAGTATCAAAACCATAGATCGAAGAAGAAGTCTACACCAAATGGAAGTCTTGGGATCATCATCAAGAAAAGGAAGATCAAAACCCTACATCTTCTCAAGGTGAAGAGATCTACAAATCAGAGCAACTAGAAGTCTATTCATCCAAGAGAAGCACTTCAAGGACAAAGATCACATCATCTTGGGGAAGGTCAAAACCCTAGAAGCATTTCTGGGATCCACACTCAATCATCACCTAAGGAGTCAAAATATCTTGAAGGCTAGTTATCCAAAGGAGGCTAGATCAAGGGGCATTGTCATCATCTTCAAAAGGGTTATAAGGCAATTTCCTCTCATTGAAGCAAGGTTCTTCCCATTAAAGGACACCATCAAGAAGTCATCATCAACTAAGTGATCTCCCTCTTTTAGGGGGTAAAGATCATTCTTGAAGAGATCTATCTTCATCAAGGATAAGGTTTCTATCATCTATGTCATCATGAAATTCAAGGAAGCAACAAGTGGAAGAAGCATCTTAACAAGTATGTGTCCACATCTGAGTTTGTCAAAATGTCTTTTTGCAAGGAAATGAACAAATTGGTTGGGGCTTCAAACTATATTGCATGGAAGAAGAGGACACATCTAAATCTCATTGAAAACGAGGTCATGGATCATGTCAAAGGATCTATCACCAAACCAACAAAAGAAGATGCTCAAGAACTTGCAAAGTTTATGAAGGGGGAAGTTAGGGCTCAAAGGATTCTCATTGAATCCATCAAGGATACCCTCATTCCATATGTATCTAAACTTGAAACTTTAAAAGAAATATATGATAAACGGGTAGATTTGTATTCCGTAAGAACTGCAGGGGAAGTTATCTCACTAAGGCAAGAACTCTACAGGCTGAAGATGTCAAAAGAAGAAGAAATAACCTCGTACTTTATAAGGATATCTGAAATTAGGGATTAACTTCAAGATCTAGGAGAAGCCATGTTTGATATAGAAATGACTACAGTAATACTAAATGCACTACCAGAGGAGTGGGGTAACTTTACTTCAAGTATCTATGGAAAGAAAGAAGCCACTCCATTCCATGAACTGTGGTCACTATGCAAGATTGAAGAATCTAGGCTAAAGGAAAAATCTGATGTAGGATCAAGTGAACAAAATCACGCATATGCTACATTGACATCTTGACAATGAAGACTCGATGAAAGTTCTTTTAATCATGGACGCTGCTGAAGAAAGATGACCTAAAAGAAGAATGACGTATGTATGCTTTTACTTGATAATTTGGAGTTATGTCATATGGTTGCAGACAATATGGATGAATGCTCTACTTCGAGAGCATGATCAAAAGAAAGATCTCCTCCATTGAGAAGATGCAGGAAGGCATGGGTCGCACATTGACTAGATGAAATCAACATAATATGTCCTCATTTGAAATATGAGGTGGTTGACAATAAAGGAACTATGAGCAAAAGTTCCTCGAAGAAAATGTGTGAAGAAAGAAAGCAAGAGATCGTGGAATGTGCAACTATGAAGGCAATCAACATCCAAGAACTGAAAGCTTTGACTATGATATCTCCAGGAAAAATATGAAGACTCTGATGGAAGTCTGAAAAAGGAGACCCTTGACAAAGGATACCTTTTGGATATGTGTCAATATGTATACAGGATGTTGATGCAAATTGGAAGATGTCATGCTGAAAGACCATCACAAATGTAATTTTGAATTTAATAATCATTTCCTATTTTAAATGATATCTGGATGGGCTTATGTAGGGCTGCCAAAGGAAGAGCTGTGGATGTCTTCCACCACTGATGACCATGTAGTAGGATGAAAGATCCTTAGGAAACATGGCATGAAGAAGGCAACATGGCATGAAGGAAGGCCAAATATGGACTGATAGATCACTTTCGGACGAAGGGAATGATGACATGGCTCAAGGATGAAAGTGATGGATGGCCTGTGCCCTACAAAGAAGTCCCTATGAATGTAGACAACATGACAAAGAAGAAATTCAAGACATTGAAAGGAGGAGTTCTACAAGCAGCTAGTTGTCCAATGATCTCCACCTATGAGGTGCTGAAAACAAGTCCTTGGTCACTAGGGAGATTGGTCAAGCCCTATTTAAGAGGGAGCTTGGGTACATTCCTTTTATAGGAATGGATACATTCCTTCAATGGAATGGGTATGTCCTCAATAAGTTAAGAGGGAGAGATAGACACATCATTCTTGTCTTCACCTGGGAAGACAAAATGGAGGATTGAGTAAACATCTGGCATCCAATGCTCTTTGAGAATGTGTTAGGGCATCCAAGACAAGAGTAGTCATAGAGGACCGATATTCTTTGAGGACTAAGAATCCAATATAAGAATAGTCCTGGTGGAACACACTCTGAGTACCCGGGTGGAGTAGGTTTCGAGAGAGACAATGATGAGGGTGTCTGTACATCATTGGTTTCGCCAACATTGTGCTCTGATCTTGTCAAGGCCTTGCTATGTGACAATGCTGGTTGATATAATGCTATACAGATGGGTTACCAATCTGACTCTTCTTATGAGAATTATTTAGATTGAGAATGACCAAGTACCATTATGAATACCTCCCTAATTAAGAGGGAGTGTTGAAAAGTGTAACTAGGTTCAGTCTTCATAATGACATGTGTAATTGTGATTTTTTGTAATTGATGCAAAGAAGAAAAATAAAACTTTTATTGTAATACTTGTCTCATGGGTTTCATGAGCAAGGAATTTTATTATTAAGCAAGGCTCCCATTGTGAGCCCATAGGATTGGTCATTAAGTCAAATTGAGTCAATGTCATGTATGAAAGACCCTTCTTGGGCATGTTACATATTTGTATGAGTCATTAAAAGGATAAAAAGGCCCTCCAAGACCAAGCTAAAGCATCTCCTCCAAATCAGCTTCAAGATGGAATAAAGGATCTACATCAAAAGGGACATGTCGGCTCACATACATGTCATGTCAGCGTATTTTCATGGGCAACCACTATAAATAGGCAACTCAGCGTCATTTAAGAGAGAAGAATTTCGGTCACAAGAGGTCTGCAATAAGAAGTGCAAAAAGGTCAAGGAAGATAGTCTTATAGCCAGTGAAGAGAAGGAAGGAAAGAACGAAGATATTTGGGTTTGTTTTAGGGCTGAAATCCTCCACACGTGTGAAGAATCTTTGTTGTCCAAATTGTAGAAAGAGCCGAAGTATCATAGTCATACTTGGAGGTCAAATCAAGGAGAAATTCAAGGTCATACTCAAGCCGAGTTCAAGGAGAAGAAGTCTCCCTCTAGACTAAGGAAAAACAAGGGTCAAAGTTGGTCAAACTACATGAGCTAGGGTTTTTGAATTAGGGCCGAAAAGGTTGCAGGTTTGAAGCAGAGAAAAGGAAGTTGAATTCTGAAGGGTAGCCAAGAAGGAGGGAGAAGTAGAGGTTTGACTATTGTTGACTCAAGCAAGAAGGATCTTATCAAGGAAGCTTTGTGTCTTGGTCTTGGGGTGGAAAATAGGTCAAGGGTCTTGGTCTTGGTATTCGTCAATTGAAATCTCTATAAGAAGAAGAATTTGTTCGAGTTTTCCTTTCAAGTGGGAGAGGTTTTGGCGCTGGCTGATCGCCTATATTTCGTGTCTCTTGTCTCTTTATGGTTTATGCATTGGTAGTTGTTTGATGAAGAAGAACACTATAATAACCTAAGTAAAAGAAGATCCTAATCTAAGAAGTAAAAAGAATTCACAAGCAATTATCTAACGACGAGAAATCACCTAATTGCTATGCCCTAGATCTCTCAACACCACATAGGGTCTAAATTCCTCGACATTTTTTTAGAAACTTTGAACTTGAATTTGAACCTAGGGCACAAAAAAAATTGAAAAAAAAAAAAATTGCCTATCACATAAGAAGCAAACACAAATGTAATTGTTGATTTTAAATTTTAAATGCCTCTTCTCACTCACTTGAACACACTCAGCTTCACTAAACAAGGGTTTGAATTTTTGATTCCTGAAAGTTGAAACATGTAAACAATCTAAACATTTTGATGTTTTGATTCAATCTAGATTCTAAACAATGTTTTGATTCAAATTTCTAAGCAAACTTAAGCTAAAAACAAACTAATAGAAGAATCTGTTATACGAAAACCTGATGCGTTGATAGTAGTAATCTAGCACATGATTGTAAAGAAGCTCGTGCAACAACTAATTACTGAGGATACTCAAGGATCCTCCATTTAATAACTTCATAGGAGAGTTTCTTCAACTATTAAAGGATCATGATGATATTACAAATATTTTCTACTCTCTCAGATGTAGAACATGCTTCCTAGAAGTTTGCTAGTACAACGACAACATGAGGAAGCCTCTTCGTCAAGATGGGGAGTATTTTGAAGAAGACTAGATGACCGATTGAAATAGAAGGTATGCATGTTTTTGATATTCCTCTTTGATTTAGTTAACTCATGTTTTTTCAGTTTGTAGGAAAATCAAGTTGTTGCACTAGCATGATGTAAAGACATGATCAACATAAAGTATGAAAGACTGTTGACTTAAGAGGGAGCTACAAAATCCTTGACAAAATGACCTAATGTGAAGATGACTCTTTTTGTTGATTGAATAAGGATATTTGTGAAGACAAGGCATGACACGTTGAAAAGAAGCTATTATAATTCGATGACTGATGGTTCGATATAGTTTTGCTACCAAAAGAAGATGCTTTGTAGGAAGATTTAGTGACAGACAAATATGATATGATTGAGATTCAATTGCAGAAATTGAGTGGATGACTTTGGTAGTCTAAGTCCAAAGGATATATATCATTGGTAGGAAAGGTAGTAGGTTGCAGATGGTTCGATAATCATGTCTTGGTAGATCACTTTCTTGATGCTTAGAAAGAGCTATGTTCAAACGCCATAGTGACTGATTCGTGAATATGCAACAAATAAAAAATGATGATATGGAAAGTGATGACTTGTCCCTACGAGAAGTTGTAAAAAAAAAAGAAAATAAAGGTGGCTCCACGATGTGCATAGAAGTTGATGACACAGAAGAAGGAAGCCTACAAGCAGCTGATGGTACTATGATCTCCACAAAGAATAGATAGTTGATATTAGAAGCAAGTCCTTGGTTAAGAGGGAGCTTGGGTATATTCCTTTCATGTGTAAAGGAATGAGTAGATCCTCCTTGGTTAAGAGGGAGAGATAGACACATCATTCTTGTCTTCACACCGTGAAGAAAGAATGGAGGATTGGGTAAGCATCTAAGATAGACACCGGTACTCTTTGAGGATGAGGTAGGGCAGCTAATAGGCAAGAGTAGTCGAAGAGGAGATTCCTTGAGGATGTGTAAATCCCCGACAGGAATGGGCCTAAAAGGACATACCTTGTGAACATTCGGATGGGGTATGTGCCTTGAGAGACAATGATGAAGTTGTCTATAAATCATTGTCTCCCCAACATTGTGCTCTAATCTAGTGGAGAGATAGAGCTGTTAGTCAAGGCTTTGCTATATGACAATGCTGGTTGATATGATGAGATGCACTGATATAAGCTGAAAAGATAGCTTATGAGATGGTTTACCAATCTGACTCTTCTTATGAGAATAATTCAATGGAAGTACTGTCAATTATGGATATGTGTCCGTCTTCATAATTGTATATGAGTCTTCAAATTGATGTAATCATTGTTGTATTTGTCAAAAGAAAAATAAAATAAATTTATTTGTTATAGAATGGGTTTCTTGCCCATTGGTTGTTTGTCCTAGGTCAAGTACCCATTGTGTGCTCTAGGGTCTTGTTCAAAGTCAAAGAGTCAAGGTCATTATGTAGTAGCCCTTATGTGGCTCAAGAAGCAAGAAAAATAAATTATTATTTTAATATTTTGTAAAGAAAGTGTCTAGAAGCCTCCAAAAGGACAAGTCGGCCAACTCTTCTAGTCGACCTAGGAGAGGCCTTTCTAGCGAAGAAGAAGAAAGGACGAGTTTTTCTGTTTTTGGTATCTCTACAGCTCACATGTGCGAGATTCTTGGAGCAGACTAAGATTTCCTCAGGACTGAATTTGCAGAGAAGTTGTTAAGGGTGGCTCGCTTGTCTTTTGGTGGTTAGTCTTGGAAGTCTTCATTGAATTGATTCTATAAGGAGTTTCTGGGTTTTACCCTTGTGGGCTTTGCCCTGGCTTGGCGCCTATTTCTGGTGTCTTCTTGTTTGCATTGTGATCTTCTTATTGGCATTTGTCTTGATGATGAACAAAACAACATAATAATAATAATACACTAATCTAATATCACAAGCAAGTGTCAAGGATAAAGAGAAATCAAGTTTATAAAACCCTAATCTAATCTGCCCTAGATTTCTCAACATGTATGAGTCATTAACTCAGGTGGATTTCTGAATGCATTAATGCATAATGTCAACATATTTTATTTCAAAGTTCAGCTGAACTGAGTGTCGAGTTTCTCTGATATAGCTTTTTCTACAGTAGGGAATAGCATAGACCCCTTTATACTATTCTAGATTCACTGGGTCTTTGCACAAGTCAAGTATGTATCTGATGGTGTTGGGAGGGAACAAGGTCACTTTTGTGTTCTTCTTAGGATGCTTGCTATTTAATCTGTTGTTCCCTTGATGTATGGAGGAGTAGCCTTGGTGCCTGTGCTGTCATCATGCTGTCTCATGTGAGGAACTCCCTGGCATTTTTAATTACCTTTCTGACCTGTTCCTCATTGTGAACATCTCTTGAACAATGTATACAGGTGCGCTATTTCATGCCCCAAATGATCTTTATCTGAGATCCTGATAGCACACATTATCAGAGTATTCATACCAAGCTTCTGCACTAGATAGTGATACTTATTTCTGAGAACAACCAAAACTGGTATGCAATTGCTTTTGTCTGTTTAATTGGCCATATGGCAGGCAAAATGTAGATAAGTTTTTGGATCATCTGAACAACAGATTGGATCACATAAAATCTCACAATGAAGGTGAAAGAAAACGATTGCTAGGTAGAAGCCCTTGCCATGACAACTTCAGTTACTTTGTATGGTGTATTAAGGTTTCTCTCTTGTTTCTACTTGTTATGTTGTAATAGGGCTCCACCATCCAACACATTCAAGTTAATAATGCTACTTTGTTTTGCATTGCTCTTATTTTTTATTCCAATTCAATTTAAATTGGTTTGAGTTTGGAATTTAGAAACTCAGAATTATAGGTTTAGTACAGTTTGAATTGATCAAGTAGGTTTAGTATTTATTATGTCATTGATAAAGTTTTGTACACCTGTATAATGGTTCCTGTCATGTTGAGTAGAATACTCTCTTCTAATTAAAATCAAATCATGTTGGCTGTTTATATAGTTCTTCAATAGCTTTCTCATCTGAAGGCATTTTGATTTAACTGACTTCTGGCGTCAGTCTTATTGTCTTTCATTTTCATACTTATATGCGAATATATTGGAATATTTTCATGTTCAGAAATAAGTTATTAGGTGTCTGTAGAATTAACAATACTGGCTTTTGGGATGTCCATAGCCAAGTTTCTTCTCTGCACTTTTATGTTAAAACATTAAGAACTAGATGAAGTCATGCTAATGATGTCTTTTTTCTTTGCAAAATTTGCTATATAGTTTGAAGTTTGAGAGGCTCGCTCAATGTCAGGTTATATATAGAGTATTAGTTTGTTTTACATGTATCTCCCTTGGTTATAACAGGTCAATTATGTTGGTGCAGGTGAAGAAGCACTGAAATATTTTGGTCATAATTGGTAGCATTTGCAGTTCAGACCAGTTCAAAAGAAAAGGTTAGGAGAAAGTGTCCTCGTGTATTCAACTGTGCTAAGTTCAAGAATCTTAATCTGAAGGAGATTCTGATAGAATGTATGTTATTCAATTTGATTATATGCATCCACCGAAGTCTTTTTCATTTTACAGACAGGAAAAGTGATTGGAAAATCATTGGTTACGATAATGCAACATGGAAAGTGTGCAAATGTATTCACTGAGAAGACATGAAAAGTTTATTTATTTCTTTAATTGGTATTTTGAGACCTTGAGACAAGAAAAGGGTTTTCTTGAAATTTGCTGTGCTACCATCCATCGGTGACCTGAGTGGTTAAACTAAATTTGAGTATGTTAACATGAAAAACAGTCAATTCATTTTTGTTTTTGCACTTAGATTCCATTGCTGAGAGAGTTTAATGTCATAAAAATATTCATTCACTTTTGGCATTTTGATTTTGCTTTATTTTTTCTGCATCTGGCAATGGGACTAACTTGCACATGCAATGGGCAACTGTGAAATATCCCTAACATATATTGGTTGTGTTATGAATAAAATGATATAAATAATGTAGTCAATAAATAGTGATTAGTTAATTAGTAATTAGGTTGAAGAGGCATGTCTAAATGGGACATGACCTTCCGTGAAGAGGCACTTGCCTAGCTATATAAGCAGGTCTCATTCGTAACATCATAAATCATTCATTTTTCATACATTTTAATATAATATTTGTATCCTCAATTGATATTTATTATTTTCATATTCTAAGTCTCCTGGAGTATTTGACTTGAGGTACGAACTTTGTTTGCTTCATTTGGTATCAGAGTAGGACCACGTTGAAAAAATAATTGGACAAGTCAAGAAGACTAAGGTCACAAAGAAGGAACTCAAGAAACACTTATCAGAACAAGAAGAGGAAAATTTATGTCTAAAGAACCTTAATAAAAATTTATTAGAACAAATCAAAAGTTTAAAAGATGAAGAGAAGAATACCAAGGATAAAGTCAACAATTTAGAAAATGAAGAACTTTTACATTTAAGGAATCATAATCAAAACCTTCTTACGCAAATAAAGAAGCGCAAAAGTGACAATAAGCTACTTAATGTCAAGTTAGAAAAACTTACTTGAGAAGAAGTATCGAAGTCTTTAGTCCATGAAGAAAAAAATCCAAACCTCAATCTAGTCAATATCCCAACTAAAGAAGAGGACAAATTAGTTGAAGTAAAGAGGTACTCAAAAGTTAACCGTTTAATGTCCATAGTTAAAGGAAATCAGGTACTTCAAATAAACCTATAAAGCGACATAAACAAGACAAGGGAAAATCAAGTCACTAGAATTCCCTATCGACATCTGAATCATTGGAGTGGACAACTCGATCAAGCTACGTATTTAGAACTGAATGAACAAATTGATGCTCCGAAGAATATTAATGTTGGTGCAATCCACTCATGTGATCACAATTCATCACAAGTTGTCAGTCAGCGCAAGATTCCACAGAAGATTGATCTAGGATGGTCCGATCCATTCTCAGTGCGACAATTTTGTTTGTCACTTAGAGGATCATATCAACTTGTATCAACAAGGATGACTACCTCGAGAAGAGAAGACCTTCGTAGTAGAAAAAGAGAGTAAGCTTTTTTTATCAACAAACTTTGACAAAACTTTTTGAAGAGGAAGGCAATGTTATGAATAAAATGATATAAATAATTTAATCAATAAATAATGATTAGTTAATTAGTAATTAGGTTAAAGAGGCATGTCTAAATGGGATATGACTTTCTGTGAAGAGGCACATGCCTAGCTATATAAGCGAGGCTCATTTGTAACATCATAAATCATTCATTCTTTATACATTTTAATATAATATTTGTATCCTCAATGGATATTTTCATATTCTAAGTCTTTTGGAGTATTTGACTTGAGGTACGAACTTTGTTTGCTTCATGTTGTCTATAAATGATTTTGATTTTAGAGGAGAACTTGGTAAGCAAGCTGTTATGCTTTTTATTTCCTAACTTTTTTGACGAGTGTTCACATGGTAATTACTACATGAAGCACTGCTGAATACATTTAAACTATGTTAAGAGCGCATTGGGCAGACAAAGAACACTTTCGAAATGAATTTGAGGTTTTATTAAATGTTGGAGTGTGAACGTAGTATATTAGAGAGAACTAAATTTTTATTAAGAATGGCTACATGATAACTTACAGTTGAAGTTATTTTCAATCATGGATAAGTATATACAATTGTTGTGGATATCTAAATTCGTGCATTGGTGTTCATGCCCCAAGGGCCAACACCATAAAAACCTCAACCATATCATTGCCCAACTAATGGTTTTATGGAAAATTTTCAACAAGACTGCAATCTGTGGATTAAGAAAAAGATATACCTATTAGGGTCCTATAATAATAGGGATCATAATTTTGAATTGGTTATGTTTAGTCTTGTAATATTGTAAATACTTTTGCATTTCTGCAAATGTTTTCCATATTAAAAAATGAAAAGAAGTTATGTCCTAAAGAATAATCAAAGGACCAAAAGAAATAAAGATAAAAAAGATATAAAATATGAACTCCATAAAAAGAAGCAAAAATGTTAGCATAAATAAAGGGTAGGTAGAATATTTTTCAAAAGATTTATAAGCATCATTATGCTTATCCTTTCAAAAACATCTTTTTAACTCTTTCACCTTACTAAAAGTCCCTTTCCCCTTTGAAAATCCCTTCCCCTTGCTAAAAACCCTTTTCCCTCTTCATTTCCATTTATCCTAACACTTTCCCCTCCTAAAAACCCCTTACCCCCTTAATAAAACTTCACATTTTTCATAAAACAACAAAACCCACTTTTCAATAGTTCAAAACGCGAAATATTAAAGTGGACCCCCCTTTTTGACTTAACCCCTTCACGTAATATATTTCTTAACCTCCTGCTTAATATATTTCATAAACCCTCATTTCATTTCACAACCTCCACATAACTATTTCCTGACCCCACCTCTTTGAAAGTGCACAACTTCCACAAACCGTCCGATCACCCCCGATCAGATCGAACGCCCTACGATGAATTTCACACCCCCTGACGTCCGATATTTAAAACCAAGGGGGGGTGTGTGAAATGGGTGGTTTTATTCGCCCACTCCCCTGCCACATGATGCCTCTTGGTGCTCTCGCATCCCCTCCTTCCCAAACCACCAAATCACCTTTCAACATGCAATAAACCACTGCAATAAACCACCAGTTTTCAAAATTATAAAATCTTGCTTTCAATTCATTTCCCTACTTCCGTGGACTTGCAGAAAACACTGAAATCTCCTTAATGCCCCCGAAAACCATTTTTAAATTCACAGGTTGTTTTATGTTGCAGGTGATTATCAGAACCCGAAGCACTAATATCTACACCAGCAACAACAAAGCTCATACAAAGTGCTCTCGAGGACACAAATTTTATTTTCTTGCATGAAGTTAAACATGTCCTTTAGTAAAAACACACTTTTACTAAATACACAGAAATGAATGAAGATTTATCGCGAGATGATAAAAATCAAAATCCTAGATGAAGAAACATGAGAGAATTAGTGCGATTTACTGTAAAAAGTGAAAGAAAGATAGATGAAAGAACATATAGACAACAAGTAGCAAATAATTAGGGCCAGATTTCAGTCAGTTGAAAGGTGTCACTATCTTTTTGCATAAAGATATTTTATTTTCCTAGAATAAATCCTAGTTAGTTGACAAGATATTTTTGTAATATGTTGTATAAATACTTCATATTTTGAAGTATTAAGGGTCGGTCAAGTGTGGATTTCCGAATATTTCAGTAGCTGACTGATCTCTCGCCTGGGGGTTATAGTACCAATTTCCAGTCGACAAACTGAACAATTTATAAAGAAACTTCTTTACAGGATTCATGTGTTGAGCTATCTCAGTGAAGTATAAAATTTCAATTGTTCATGTTCTTTTTCTAAGTATTCCATAAACTTTTGTGTTCTGAATTTGAATGTTATAACATGAGTTTTATTGCAGAATTTTCTTAAACATTACACTTTGCTTTTAATTGTTATACATTTTTATGTTTTCTTCTGATATCTGGTTTAGAGAATTCTTATTGCCCTCTAATCCCGATTGATTCCTTCACTTTTCTTCATTATCTAGTTTAAGGAATTCTTAATTGCTCTTTGATCCTGATTGAAAAATCACTTCACCATTCAGCCTTGAGATCCGATATTTCTCACCTATCTTGCCCTATAACATTTTCTTTATAATTTGATTTTGTTCTGTTTTCAAAATATTTTGACTCCATAGCCCAATGGAAAATGGAAAAGCACCTATTCATCTAAATCATTAATTCCACCAACCTATCGAATCAATCCAAATTAATTATACATAACTAGCCTAAAATATATTAAAATAAACAAAGTTAAATCATTAAGAGAGAGCCCTTTCTGAGTTTAGGAAGGCTAGATCCTAAGCTCCAAAAGTGGTTCGTAGTTATCTCTCATATTTCTTTTTAACGCAAGAACAACCTTTGGAAATTTCAGAGTGATAACATATTATGTCTGGAATTATGAAGACCTCAAATCTTATGATACCAGCATTATCCAACATAAGATACCAATTAAAGAAAATCAGAAACCCTTTAAACAAAAACTTAGAAGAATTATCCCTGTTCTTATGCCATTAATAGAAAAAGAAGTTAAAGAAATATACAATGATCAAATCATAGCACCCATCAGATATTCTGATTGGGTCTCTAATTTAGTCCCCACTAGAAAGAAAACAGGAGAAATCAGACTCTGTGTTGATTTCAGAAACTTGAACAAAGTATCACTAAAAGATAACTATTCACTCCCTAAAATGGACCACATTCTCGAGAGGGTAGTAGGGTCATCTAGAATTTCATTACTTGATGGATTTTCTGGATACAACCAAATCCTAGTTGTTGAGCAATATATTGACCAGTACCATCGAACTGAATTTTTTTACTCTGGTAATCTTGTGGCATGGCATGTAAAGGGGTCTGTAAGACCAAAGGAGAAAATCTGGCTGCCATGGCTAATATTTTAGCTCGACTGGGAGGTAAAGCAATGGTGCTTGAAGATGGACTTGAAACTTTTGAAGATGAACTTGAAACGTTAGGTTGGAGAGGAAGTTTAGGTATGAATGGTTTTGTGGAATGAACTGTGGTGGATATTATAGGTGAGGTGGAACTGAATGGAGTTGTATTTACAATTTTTGAAGATACTGTAGAGAGCATAGGGGTAGCAGCAGTTAGGGCAGCTAATTCAACTGACTGTTGAAAATAGGTTTCGTCTACGTCTTTTATCAAAGTTGAGGTTACGGTATCAAGTTTGTCAAAAGTATCTAGAACCTCTTGATCTAAATCAAGTTGTATAGTATCTTTCTTTGATTCAATAATTTGAATAAAATTGGGGTCTATTACAGTATCATGGACTGAGTTTTCAGATTTAGTACGAAATAAAGAATGCCTAAAATGATAAATCAAATTGAATATCCTCTATGCTTGATAACTCCTTAAGAAGTGAATTTGCTTTGATTAACTCACTACTACTTCCTTGACTCTACTTTTTTAGGTTTTCTTAAAATTCTGTCAGGATCATCAAGAATTGTAGCAGTCTGTGGATCAGGATGAGCCCTGGTATAATATGTTCTTTTAGAAGCCAGAATTTTAACTTTCTATGATAAATTCAAACAACCCTTTAAAACCTTAATGTGAAAAATGAGGAAAAATGTTTTCTTTAAGATTTATTTTAACTAGGAACTGATTTGTTCCCCACTGGAGTCGCTAATATGTTATCACTCTAAAATTTCCAAAGGTTGTTCTTGCGTTAAAAAGAAATATCAGAGGTAACTACAAACCACTTTTGGAGCTTAGGATCTAGCCTTCCTAAACTCAGAGAGGGCTTTCTCTATATGATTTAACTTTGTTTCTTTAATTGATTTTAGCTTAGTTATATATGCTTGGTTGGGTTGGTTTTTGATTTGTTTTGGTTTGTTGGTGGAATTAATGATTTAGATGAATAGGTGCTTATCAACTTTCCATTGGGCTATGGAGTCAATATGCTTTGAAATGTAACTGAATCAAATTATAAAGAAAGTGTTACATGGCAAGATAGGTGAACAATATCAAATCTCAAGGCTGAATGGTGAAGTGATTTTTCAATTGGGATCAAGGGGCAATTAAGAATTCTCTAAACCGGATATCAGAAGAAAACATAGATATGTATAACAGTTAAAAGCAGAGTGTAATATTTAAGCAAATTCTGCAGTAATATTCCTGTTATAACATCCAAATTTAGAATACATAAAAGTTTATGGAATACTTAGAAAAAGAACATGAACAATTGAAATTTTATACTTCACTAAGATAGCGCAACACATGAATCCTGTAAAAAAGTTTCTTTATATCTTGTTTAGTTTGTCGACTGGAAATTGGTACAATAACCCGCAGGCAAGAGATCAGTCATCTACTGAAATATTCAGAAATCCACACTTAACCGACCATTGATACTTCAAATAATGAAGTATTTAAACAACATATTACAAAAATATCCTGTCAACTGACTAGGATTAATTCTAGGAAAATAAAATATCTTTATGCAAAAAGATAGTGATACCTTTCAACTGATTGAAATATGGCCCTGATTCTTTGTTTGATGTTATCTATTCGTTCTCTCATATGTCTTTCTTTCCCCTGTATGTTCTTCAATCCTTCATAGTAAATCACACCATTTCTCCCATGTTTCTTCATCTGGGATTTTGACTTTTATCATCCTGCGGTAAATCTTCATTCATTTCTATGTATTTAGTAAAAGTGGGTTTTACTAAAAAGACATGTTTGATCTTCATGCAAAATAAAAAATGTATCTTGGGGAGCACTTTGTATGAGCTTTGCTGTTGCTGGTGTAGATATTGATGCTTTAGGTTCCGTTAATCACCTGCAACATAAAACAACCCGTGAATTTAAAAAAGTGGTTTTTTTGGGGAAGGTATGGCGGTTTCAGTCTATTCGCAAGTCTGCAGATGTAGGGAAATAATGGAATATTAGGGAGGTTTTATATTTTTGAAAATTGGAGGTTTATTGCATGGTGCGGAAGTAGTTTAGTGGTTTGCAAATTGGGGGGGGGAGGCGGTTGGGAGGGGGGGAAGGTGGGGGTGCAATAAAACATGGAGGTGCCACGTGGCAGGGGATTGGGTGGATAAAACCACCGATTTCGCAACCCCCCCCCTTTTGGTTTTAAAGATCGAATCGTCAGGGAGTGCGAAAGGAATCAGAGGTCGTCTGATCTGATCGATGGTGAACGGACGGCTTGCGGAGTTAAGAGTTTTCAAAGAGGTGGGGTCGGGAAAAAGATTAGTGGAGGGTTAAATTAAAGTGGGTTGGGAAATATATTAAGCGAGAGGGTTAATTCAAAGTGAGGCCCGAAATATATTAAGCACTCTTTAGACTATTTAAAGTGGATTTTTGTAATTTTATGAAAATGCGGAGTTTTATTAACGGGGTAAGGGGTTTAGCAAGGGGAAGGGGATTTTCAAAGAGGAAAAGAGGTTAGAAAGGTTTTTGAGGTTTTTAGGAAGGGAAAAAGGTTAAGGGAGGGAAAATGAAGAGGGAAAAGTGTTTTTAGCAAGGGGAAGGGATTTTCAAAGGGGAAAGGGATTTTAAGTAAGGGGAAAAGGTTAGAAATATATTTTTTGAAAGGATAAGCATAATGATGCTTATAAATCTTTTGAAAAGTATTCTACTTACCCTTTATTCATCCTAAAGAAAGAAAACAAAGCTGAACCCAGTAATAGAGCAGGAAGAGACAATTGGAACATAGACATAAATTGTTATCAGGGATGATACACCTGCATCACATATAGAAGAAACACCTCTGCCATCATCTTCTAGGGTAGAAATCATTCAGAAGAAAAATAGTGCAGAGATTTCAACATCCAGTAATCCAATTGAGAAGGAAAAGGATATTATTGAGAAATATAAAGGGATTAAAATTAAAAACGAAGCACCGAACGCTGTTACATATGCAAAATACTGGAAGCAAACTCCTAGTGATCAGAGTAGGTTACTTTCAGGTTTTGACCTCAGGACAAAGACAATGCATATGACATTCCTACAGCCAAAAGTACAGGCCCCCAAAACTTCAGAAGACTATAAAAATACAAGATTTCAAGTTCCCGCCAAGGACCTGCATCCAATTGACCAAATTGAATTCCACAAGCAGGCAGGAGAGATGATATATTCAACCATGACACATAAAGCTCTAAGTGTCCAGAAGTTACAGAACTCTCTAGAAAATATAAATTCACAGTTAAAGCTAGAGAGAGCCTCATCACAAGCAAAAGACCACAGGATTAAGTCACTGGAAGATTTGGTAATAGAAGTTGGTTATAATCCAAAAAAAATCAAAGCAGCATAAGAACTTATTAAAAAGAAAAATGCAGACATAGCTGCACTAAATAAGCAGTTAAAATTACCAACTACTGAACATTCACAAACCAAGGAGGTTTTGGAGACATATAATCAAAATGATGAATCCAATCATCCAGTTGATAGCTCAATTAAAGGAAATGGAAACAAAGATGGATAAAATTGTACAGGAAAATCAAACTAGTATGGAAGTAATTCCCATTACTGCTATTCCCATAACATCTACATCAGCTCCAACATCTACATCAGCTCCAATAACTACATCAACACCAGCATCAACAATACCAACAACCCATCCCACTGATGAGGTCAGTAACTTAATCAAAGCAATGGAATATATATCCATTCAAACTACAGAGATCAATAAGCTCAAGGAAAAAGTAAAGAGCTTAGAAGATGGAAAGAATTTGGCAGAAGTAATGCATCAAGCTGAAGTACAAAAATCCAATAGACTAATTGACAGAATCCACAAGCTAGAAAAGGAATTATCATTAAAAGAACCTTTAGCCCAAGAAAATCAACAATTTTGGCCAATATCATTAACTAAGTTAATGATATTTTGCCATATATACATATTATATTTGAGCAGAATGACTTGGTGAAGGAAGCTGGTGATGCAATTCATAAAGTCAAAGCTAATCTTGGAAATAAACCAAAGGAAGCCTCTGAAATAATCAAATTCTTGAATTCTAAAAACAAGTATGAATTAGAAGAACTCGGGATAGCTGACGGAACAAAGACTACACTAGAAGTGAAGAAAGTGATTTCCAAAAGAAAACTGATGATACAACTTGAGGGGAAATGTCAAACATTGGAACTCGCAGTGAACATGTTTTTCAACAAGTTTGATGCCTTAAGACAGAAGGGTCTGCCTAGTCTTCTAGTGATAAATGCAAACTCATGAGACAAGAGGATTATGATAAGAAGTTAAGGGAAGTAGCTAAAGAAACTTCCAACATTTCCTCAATGAAGGGCATTCCCACAGGCAAGGTACTATTACAAACTTTAGAAAACTTATTTTACCTCCAACATGAGGTAAATCACATTTTTGTAAACAAACCTACATTTTCCAGATATACAGAGGCAGATGAGATTTATCGCAGAATGATGAAGATCAAGATTCCATATGAAGAAACATGGGAGAAATGGTGTGATTTCCTATGAAGGGTGAAAGAACATACAGGAAAAAGAAAAATAGATGAAAGAAACAAACATGTAACAACAATTAGAGAAACAAGGCCAGATATCAGTTAGTTAAAAAGTGTCACTATCTTTTTGCATAAAGATATTTTATTTTCCTAGAATAAATCCTAGTCAGTTGACAAGATATTTTTTGTAATGTTTTGTATAAATACTTCATCATTCAAAGTATCAAGGGTTGGTCAAGTGTGGACTTCTGAACATTTTTTTAGCTAACTGATCTCTTGCCAAAGGGTTATTGTACCAATTTCCAGTCAACAGACTGAACCAGTTATAAAAGAAATTCTTTATAGGATTGATGTGTTGAGCTCTCTTAGTGAAGTATAAAATTGCAATTGTTCATGTTCTTCTTCGAAGTATTCCATAAAATTTTATGTGTTTTAAATTTGAATGCTATAATAGGAATATTACTGCAGAATTTTGCTTAAATATTACACTCTGCTTTTAACTGTTATACATTTATATGTTTTCTTCTGATATCCGGTTTAGAGAATTATTAATTGTCCTTTGATCCCGATTGACTTCGTCACCCTTCTACATTATCTGGTTTAAGGAATTCTTAATTTCTCCTTGATCCTGATTGAAAAATCACTTCACCATTCAGCGTTGATATTTGATATTGCCCACCTATCTTACCCTATAACACTTTCCTTATAATTTGATTCAGTTCTATTTCAAATCACATTGACTCCATATCCCAATGGAAAGTTGATAAGCACCTATTCATCTAAATCGTTAATTCCACCAACCAACCTAAACCAATAAAAAACCAACCCAACTAAGCATACATAACTAGCTTAATATCCATTAAAATAAAAAAAGTTAAATCATTAAGAGAGAGCCCTCTTTGAGTTTAGGAAGGTTAGTTCCTAAGCTCCAAAAGTGGTTTGTAGTTACCTATGATATTTCTTTTTAATGCAAGAACAACCTTTGGACTAAACCATCTCTTCTTGATCATCTAGGGCAGTAATGAAATTTATGTCTGAGACCTGACTGTTTGATTCAGCCATGAGTTTGGCTAAACCTTGGCCTTTAATTAATTTTGTAGGCTTGATTTCAATGTCATATTATAGTATTGTGACAATCCATTTTCCTTTTTTTCCATCAGGCCCATTCTGATTTAGAACATCCTTTACAACTAAGTTTGGAACATATGCTATTATGTGAGAGTATAGAATGTATACTCTGAAATATTTTATGGCTTTCACTAAAGAAAGAGCTTGTTTTTCCATGATATTATACTTTAGTGTTGCATCTCTCCAAGATTTACTGAAGAAAGCAATGGGTTGCTCATAACCCTCATCATTCTTTTGCAACAAGATTACTGCAATGGTGTGTTCTGAAGCAAATGAAAAAATTATGAAATCTCTGTTAAAATTAGGACTATTGAGGACATGTGTTTTAGTAAGGGCTTCTTTGACTGCTTTAAAAGACTGCTTAGCCTATACTGTCCACTTAAGTATTGAATCCTTTTTTAACATGCTATTTAAATTTCTAATTAGTTCTGCTAAGTTAGAGATGAATCTTATAAGAAAATTTATTTTTCCTAAAAATGCTTGTAACTCTTTAATGTTTCTAGGATGACTGATATTTATGATTGCTTCTATTCTAGCTGGATCAATTCTAATGCCCTCTTTTGACATGATGTGTCCCAAAAGTTTTCCTTCTTCTAATCTAAAAAGTGACTTTTTAGGATTTAAGGATATGCCAAATTTTCTACATTTTATGAATACTCTTCTTAGATGGTCTGAATGTTTATTTTCTGATTTGGAAAACACTGTGATATTATCTAGGTAAATGACTAAAAATTCATGGATTTTCTTTGCAAAGGCAATGTCCATGGCTCTTTGGAATATTGCTCCAACATTCATCAGTCCAAAGGGCATTTTCAAGTACATGAAAGTTCCCTAGGGAGTGGTGAATGCAGACTTAGCTTGATCTTCAGGTTGGACTAGGATTTGGTTGTATCCAGAAAATCCATCAAGTAATGAAATTCTGGATGACCTTACTACTCTCTCGAGAATGTGGTCCATTTTAGGGAGGGGATAGTTATCCTTCAGTGATACTTTGTTCAAATTTCCGAAATCAAGACAGAGTCTGATTTCTCTTGTTTTCTTTATAGTGGGGACTAAATTAGAGACCCAATCAGAATATCTGATGGGTGCTATGATTTGAGCATCGTACATCCTTTTAACTTCTTTCTCTATTAATGGCATAAGAACAGGGTTAATTCTCCTTAACTTTTGTTTAAAGGGCTTTTGATTTTCTTTAATTGGTATCTTATGCTGGATAATGCTGGTATCATAAGACTTGAGGTCTTCATAATTCTAGGCAAAGATGTCTTGGAACTCTTTAAACAAGCTAATGTACTTCCAACTTTTTAGTTGGAGGTAATTTCTTAGATATCTTGATAAGTTTGGGATTTTCCTTTGTTCCTATGTTGAATTCCTCTATATCTGACCTTAGAGGCTCCATTTTAGGTTTTCTAGCTACATCATTGGAGTCAAAGAGGTCCTCTAGTGGGGCTAATCCCTTAGGAAAAATGTTGTCTTTGAGGTTTAAAACTTCTGATTTATCATTGATTAATTCCTAAATTTCTACTGTTTCTAATTGTTCTATTTCTAATTTAGTGAATTTAGTTGGGTCTATCTTATTTACATCATTTACATATATTTCATTATTTATGGTATAATCTAATGTGTAGTCAGTGTCTATATTACAGTTCTGAAATTCTCCTTCAGAATTCATAAAATCATAAATTTGTGAGTCTTGTGAAAGTATTTGCCAATACTTCAAATTATCAGGTATGGTTGGCCTATGTCTTACCTTAGCCGTGTACTGATGATTTGGTTGAAAAGGTAACCTGCATGTGCTGGCAAAAGTGGCCAAGCTATGTGCTTGCATATTCTGCTTTCTTGGAATAACATCAAAACCAGTCTCAAGGAAACATCTTATCAAGTCTAGAATGTTTTATCTGTAATGGCTAAGTCTAGGGTTATTAACAATATACTCTCCCTTGACTTGTTTTATAACGAGTTCCGAGTCTCCCATGATGGAAACTCTTTTAGCTCCAAGTTTTCTTACGATTTGAAGGCTTATCACTAATACTTCATATTCTGCCATGTTATTAGTGCATTTGAAATTTAATATGAAAGCATGTCCTTCTGAATGATCATTTTCTAAATTGTATATCCATACTCCATCGCCTGCTCCTAATCTATTTACAGAGCTATCAAAATCTAGAAGCCACAAAGATTCATGTGTTATATTTTCAGAATCGACTTCTTTGTGTTCTTCTTCTACAACTGTGATTTTATCTTTGTCATTGTCTGAATTACATAAGATAAATGAGTCCAGATCAGAATGCATGGAATAGATAGGGATTTTTTGTGGTATTTTTGAACTACTTACCATGTATTTCATCAAAGTTTCTCTATATAGCTTCCTTTGTTGACCAAACACAGATATGGTTGCATATGACATGTCTAATTGTATTGATCCATGTAATTTTGCTCCCCATGAGTGAGATAATAACATACCGTATTTGGGAGGGATATTAACAACTACCATGTCCATAAAGATACTCTTTTCTGGACACTGGACTAGAGTTATACACAGATCTTTGATCAAGCCCAAGGCATTTGAATTGACTAGAATGAAAGGAGAAAAGGTCTTTGTAGGGTCTGGTGATGTCTAAGTTTAATTTTTCCATGACTGCTTTAGGCATTAAGTTATGAGATGCTCCTGAATCCAACATAGCATTATGTAAGATTTTATCATGAATGTTTAAGCTAATATAAAATGGAGGGACACCACCTTGTTGATGTTTTCCATCTACTTCAGGACCAAATAATAACTCATGTTGATCATCATTAAGGTTGAAAACATTTTCACCTTCAGCTATGTTTAATGTTTCAGTAATTTGTGCCTTGTATGAGTCATTTTTCACCAGCTCTTTTTCAATTTTTCTATCTCACTTTTGATATTGAATGGAATTTGAGTTTTGTCTAATTTAATCATGTCATTTTTACCAATTGTGGTTTGTGTGGTTTTGTCTTCTTTATTCACACTTAGTAATTCAGTTTGTGTGTTAACTGTTTTGTTTTCAACTTCCTTGTTTTGGATGGTTTGAGCAGCAGTTGATGTTATGTTTACAACCTTTGGAGTGGAAGATTTATGAGTTTCTCTAGGGAGAATTTGTAGAATTTTGGTCACAGGAGCTTCTATTGTTTTCTTAGTTTGGGTGTGGACTGATTTCTTAATAGGAACCTCTGTGTTCTTTTTGCTTTTGAGGCTATAATGTTTATGAACTTCATAGATAGCAGATTCATAGCCTTGTTTGTAGTCAAAGGACTCTCCAGACTCAAATTGTAATTGTTGTAACATGTACAACCCTTGTTCTTCCTAGGTAAGAAAAATGGCATCTTCATTATTTATTCCCATCAAGTTTATCTGGGTGTGCTGGTCTTCTTCATGTTGTTGTGAACTTTGAGCATAATTTTTTTGGAAAGGTGGTCTAATCTATTGATCGAGTCCTACTTCTCTTGATTTAATAATATTATGATTTTTCCTAAAGTTGGAATTTATAATTTGGGGACCTTGTTGATTTTCCCATTGAGGTTTTCTTTCCATGTTTTCTAGTCTATCCATTAATCTTTCTACATTTTTGGCTAAACTATCTATTTTAACATCTGAAGTGGATGGTTCTTCCTTAATGGTCACTCTCATCTCATTCCTCATCCTAGCTCTTTTAGCTAGTAAGTTAGCATCTACACTAATTGCATTACTCTGCATTTGTTCTAAAGTTTCAGGGTTTCTTTCTCTTAACTGATAGGGCATGTCAGCATCAAAACCATTTGGAAATTTAATCAGGGCCAAGTCTGGTGGAGCTCTGATGTTCACTAGAATCACATTGTAAATGTTGTTAAACCTAGTACAGTAATCCTGAACAGATTCATTAGGAGATATCCTAATGTTCTCATAGTCAGATAATATCTGGAGAGGGTTCTTCTTTATTTCCCATCTATTTATAAACAATTGGTGGAAAGCAACTAAATCAACTATATGGTTAGCAGGTAAAGATTTGAATCATTTTTTAATATCTCCTGTTAGTGTTTGTGCAAATAATCTCATTTGTACATCAACCTCATCAACTTCATGTAACTCAAAATAACCTATCATTTTATCTACATGTTGTTGAGCAGTATACTGACCAGTACCATCGAACTAAATTTTTTTACTCTGGTAATCTTGTGGCATGGCATGTAAAGGGGCCTGTAAGGCCAAAGGGGAAAATCTGGCTGTCATGGCTAAGATTTTAGCTTGACTGGGAGGTAAAGTAGTGGTGCTTGAAGATGAACTCGAAATGTTAGGTTGGAAAGGAATTTTAGGTATGAATGGTTTTGTGGAATGAACTGTGGTGGATATTATAGGTGAGGTGAAACTAAATGAAGTTGTATTTATACTTTCTGAAGATACTATAGAGAGCTTAGGGGTAATAGTAGTTAGGGCAGCTAGTTCAACTGATTGTTGAAAATAGGTTTCTTCTATATCTTAAATCAAAGATGAGGTTAAAACATCAATTTTGTCAAAATTATCTAGAATCTGTTGATTTAAATCAAGTTGTACAATATCCTTCTTTGATTCAATAAATTGAATAAAATTGGGGTCTATTACAATATCATGGACTGAGTTTTCAGATTTGGTTCGAAATAAAGAATGCTCAAATGATAAATCAAATTGAATATCCTGTATGCTTGATAACTCCTTAGGAAGTGAATTTGCTTTGATTAACTCACTACTGCTTCCTTGATTCTCTGCTTTTTTAGGTTTTCTTAAAATTCTGTCAGGATCATCAACAATTGTAGCAGGTTATGGATTAAGATGAGCCCTTGTATAATATGTTCTTTTAGAAGCAATAATTTTAACTTTCAATGATAAATTCTAACAACCCTTATAAACCTTAAGGTGAAAAATGAGGAAAATTGTTTCATTTTAAGATTTATTTTAACTAGGGATTGTTTTCCCCCAGTGGAGTCACTAATATGTTATCACTCCAAAATTTCCAAAAGTTGTTCAAAGCGTTAAAAAGAAATATCAGAGGTAACTACAAACCACTTTTAGAGCTTAGGATCTAGCCTTCCTAAACTCAGAGAGGGATCTCTCTATATGATTTAATAGATTTTAGGCTAGTTATGTATGCTTAATTTGGATGATTTTAATTGGTTGGTGGAATTAATGATTTAGATGAATAGTTGCTTTTCCATTTTCCATTGGGTTATGGAATCAATATACTTTGAAAACAAAAAAAAATAAAATTATAAAGAAAGTGTTACAGGGAAAGATAGGTGAGCAATATCAGATCTCAAGGCTGAATGGTGAAGTGATTTTTCAATCGGGATCAAGGAGAAATTAATAATTCCTTAAACTATATAATGAAGAAGGATGAAGAGGTCAATTGGGATCAGAGGGAAATTAAGAATTCTCTAAACCGGATATCAGAAGAAAACATATCAATGTATAACAGTTAAAATCGGTGAAACGTTTAAGAAAATTATACAGTAAAACTCCTGTTATAACATTCAAATTTAGAACACATTCAAGTTTATGGAATACTTAGAAAGCGAACATGAACAATTGAAATTTATACTTCACTGAGATAGCTCAACACATGAATCCTGTAAAGAAATTTCTTTATAACTTGTCCTGTCAGTCAACTGGAAGTTGGTACAATAACCCTCAGGCAATAGATCAATCAGCTACGGAAATATTCAGAAATCCACACTTAATACTTCGAATGATGAATTTTATACAAAACTTTACAAAAAAATTCCTCTCAACTAACTAGGATTTATTTTAGGAAAATAAAATATCTTTATGCAAAAAGATAGTGACACCTTATAACTAATTGATATATGGCCATGTTTCTCTGATTGTTGTTATCTGTTTGTTTCTTTCATCTGTCTTTTTCTTTCACCTGTATGTTATTTCACCCTTGATTTTGACTTTTATCATCCTGCGGTAAAATTTATATGAGCTTTGTTGTTGTTGGTATAGATATTGGTGCTTCGGGTTCCGTTAATCACTTGCAACATAAAACAACATGTGAATTTAAAAATGGTTTTCGAGGGAGGTATGGTGGTTTCATTCTTTTTGCAAATTCGCAGAGGTAGGGAAATAACGGAATAGTGGGGAGGTTTTATATTTGAAACTTGGTGATTTATCGCGGTGGTTTATCGCATGGTTTGGAAGTGGTTTGGTGGTTTGGTGGTTTGGGTAGTAGGGGGTGTGATAAAACCTGGTGGTGCCACGTGGAAAGGGAGCAAGTGGAGAAAACCACCCATTTCTCACCCCCCCCCCTTGGTTTTAAACATTGAACGTCAGGGGATGCGAAATAGATTATTGGCCATTATATCTGCTCAATGATGATCGAACGACAGGTGCAGTTTTGCGAAATATTTCAAATGAGGCAGGGTCATGAAAGAGATATGTGGAAGGGTTAAATGACGTGGAGGGTAAGTGGGACCGGACTGCAGCGCACATTGCAATTCATAGCGTTTAGTTATAAGCGCAGAATATGTAAACTTCAAAAACTATGAAGTGCGATGCGCGGGGGAGACGAGAGGTGATGTGGCAAGGAAGGAGTGGGACTAGGACCACAATGCACATCGCAATGTATAACATTTAGTTATAAGCTGCGGGGGTTAACTTTTAAACTTTGTGAAATGCGGGGAAGAGGGGCCCACTGGCTGTGCAGCGAAGTTTTATGAATCGATGGAAGGTTTAAAGCAGTAAGTATTATGGAATTTATATGATATTTATATGTATTGAAATGGCTTGTGAAGTGGATGCGGAAGTGCAGAGGTGGGGCTGGCTTACCGCATCGCAAAACTAAATGGATAAACTTGCGGGCGCGCACAATGGTAAGTCGAATGCGATGCGATATCGCAATCGCAAATCAGTGATCACAACATTTAGAGTTTAGTTTCCATGCCAAATATGTAAATTTTGTGAAATGCGATGAGGGTACAAGGGGTCTCACCAATGGTTTTAGGGGCTCTTGTTATATATATAATATGTGATATATATAACTATAAGGTCTAAGGTTTCTATAAAATAGTTGTCGATGGGTGGCGGAGCTTATAAAATAAATTCTAGAGCTTATAAAATAAAGTCTGAAACTTTATAATAAGTGGGTTTATAAAGTGAGAATCCCCGAAAGGTTATATATGTGGGTTTTGGGGGTTTGAATGGGATCCAAGGTTTTTAGAAAAAGCGGGAGGGGTTAGACAAATGTTTTTGAAAGGGCAAAGGGATTTTAGCAGGGAAAAGGGTTTTCAAGGGGAAAGGGATTTTAGCAGGGGGAAGGATTTAGAAACATATTTTTGATAAGGGATAAACAAAATGATGCTTCTATAACATTTGAAAAGTATCCTACCTACCCTTTTATTTATCCTAACATTTTCTCTTTCCTTTATTGGGTGCATTTGAGCTTGCTGACCCTTTTATTTTCTTTTGATAAGAAAACTAACTCATTTCTAACCTTATATCTTCCAATGGCTCAGATTAAACTTATGAGCTCATTTTTATTTTCTACCTAACTATTGATCTACTAAGATTAAATGGTTTGGTCAGATCTTTATTCACTAACTATCATAACATCAAATTTAAAGGCATGAATGATCAAGATTAGACTGCATGGTCATCATGAATTGTGGCATTTTGGACAAGCTGCACACAATTTATTTGCAAAAGTAAAGTAAAATCAGATTAGTGGCATTTAATTGTGCAACACTTTCAGAATTTATTTTTGTTTCTTTTTATGGGGTTCATATTTTATATATATATATATATATATTATCTTTCTTTCTTTTGGTCCTTTGATTATTCTTTTAAGAGATACCCTCTTTTCATTTTTTAATATGGAAAACATTTGCAAAAATGCAAAGGTATGTACAATATTACAAGACTTAACATAGCCAATTCAAAATTATAATCCCTATTATTATAGGACCCTAACAACTGCTAAAACACTAAAAAAATCACATACTATCATTTTTTTGGGTCCCTCCATGCTTGTTAAGGTATCGATGGTTAGACTTGTATTTTGATTTCGCCAAGGTTTTCATGACCCAATTGTCATGAAACCATATCAGTGTAACCCCTTTACATAGTGCATGTCATGCTTACTCTTCTTGATTTTCCTCAAAGATTGATTACACAAATGCATTAGTGTTTTGTTGATAACTTTGTCTCGTTGAAAATCAACAAGAAAATGTGTGTCTAATTTTTTTTCACTTAAAAAAATTGGACAATAAATTGTAATCTTATCTCATAACAACTTGTATTAGTTAACTAAGTTAGAAAGACTGAGTTAGCTCAATAATTTCGAGTTGAGGGTCAAAGGTGAGGCATGTAGAGTGATTCAATTATTTTGGGGGTCCAGTTGCAATTAATGCACTTGTGTGGTGTGAGTGTAATCAGTTAACTCAAATTAATTGAGTTAAAATTACTTTAACTAGTTCTAACTGAGTGATGAGCTAGTGAGAGGTCGAGTGAATTAAATTAGATTTAATTTACAAGTAGTGATCAATTAGATAACTGATTATTCGCTATTAATATTTGCATGCATGTCAATTCTGATGAAGACCTAGTTGAGACAAAGGTTAAAGGGAAGATAAATATCAGTTGTATTATTAGCAAATTGGTTGGGTGCAGTTATAAAGCCATAGGATGCCCGTGATGGATTGCGCAATTAAGGAAGGTTGGAATTCCTATTTAATAGGGATTTGTTTCTCTAGGAATTGTGTGAGCAAGGCAGGCCAGAGGAAGGCAAGGAATTGGCTATGTGTTTGTCAAATTTTACCTAGATCAATGTGAAACGATCGATAGAGTGCATGAGATTCTTGTGAGCAAGAATGCATTGTATTGTTTCATGATTCCTTGGATTATTATATAATAGAGATAGAGGGGTTTTGAGCAGTTGCTTTCTCTAGGAATATTTTGTGTTGTGCGATTGATTTACTTCTTTCTCTTACTTGCATGTGATTGAGCGATCATGTTTTATATTCCGCAAATATTGTAGAAGGATTCAGTATCTTGTTTTAGTATATCACATGATCAGATTGAATCCATTGGTATAATTTCTACAACCATGGTCCTCATTCTCCCAATCGAATAAGGGTTTGTAAAATGATATTTTTTCCCTTTGTGTCCTTGTAACCCCAGATTTACGTGATTAAGGATCCAACCTTACCTTGCATTTATCCTCACCCTCCAAATGCATGTTCACAAATACTTTAAGATACTTACACTTAAATTACATCATCATGTCAGACACCTCATGGCATGCCAAAGTCAACTACAATTAATAGATGATTTAGTTGATTTTCCAATTTAATCATCCCTTATTTAACCAATTTATAGCACTTTTCTTTGGTTATTTGAAGTTATGATATCACTTCCATATATCTCAAATAAATTACTACACTTTTCATCTTCATCTTGCTTCACGTTCACATGTAAAGTATTTGTTTAATAAAATAATTGCTTATTTTATTTCTTTGCAGGAATTTATATAAAGTTGTCTTTTGATACCAAGGTGGAGGATTACATTAAAATAATATAAAGACACCATTTGGGAAGAAAGAAAGAAAAAATTGAACGTAAAAAAAATAACAACTTTATCAAAGGACCATAAATGCTCTTTATTATATGGTGGGGATTTGAATTAAATAAAAAATGGGCATGCATAATGGACATTTAAATTGAATGGAAGTAGTACGTGCTATTGTCGAAAAGGAAGGAACAAGTGATATATTGTTGGTACACATCACAAAACAATGTGACATACCAACGCACCTACAACAATGGTACACCATAAAGGAAATATTTTCTTGGCAATTGTTTGCCATCAACCACGTTGGTAAGGCATACACGTCTCTTACTAATCCTATTGGTCACAATAATGTTCAACAAATATGACATTTCTTCAGCAACAAATTTAAAATTGAGGGGAGTTCCTTTATATTCAATAATTAATTTGACATCCATCAATTACCCGGGATAAAATTCATTACAACTACGAAAGAACAAGGCAATATGTGATGCAGTCATACATATGGATGTCATAAAAGGCGTCATGGAAGATCAATGAATCCTGTGGTGAAATCCAAATCATGAACTTGATTTTTGGTCCAACGTTCCTAAGTTTTCCATTAATCGTTCAATTGGGACAATATAGTTAATAAAGAAATTAAAAAAGTATCATGAGTGTCAGGACCATGTTATATTAAAAGAAATTTAAAGAATTTTAGGAAGAAAGAGTGTGTACTTTTTGCATTTTTTGAGTAATGGAATCAGAAAAATATTTCATTTTGGAATGTGATGTTTTCAGAGACATCAGGGACAGTTACCACAGTATGTTAGCATCAGGAAATATTAGAAGGTTGAGTCATCTCATCATCAATTTGAATAATAAAAATGTTAAATTAAAAAAAGCAAAAAAAAAAACCAATAATTCCATAAACTATTTATTTTGAGTCTCGTGAACATTAAAATATCATTCATTTATTAAGGAATATTGAATATTTAGTATAACTACATTAAAACATCAAAACCTAAAAAAATAAAAATAAAAACACACATTCTTAGACTTAAAAGCAACCTTAACCGTCAAAGATACTACGATTGCTATGGTGATGATTGGAGTCCAACAAGGAGACCCATGTAGAAATTAAAATTAGCATGCTCCTTGGTTATGTATACTCAACGCCCTCTCATCAAAGAATTTAAAGGGAGCCATTTGGGACATATAAATGACATGGATTGCAATCAATTAATATAGTGTTAGCGTACCGGGAAAACACACTGCCAAAAATTCACCAAAGGACGCTATAACCCTCTATACATTTAGGTGTCAATAGTTTTATGAGGTGCACTTTTCAATGGAATATGGAGTGTGTTGTTCATTACTCTAATATGCAGGCATTGCACCAAATAATGAACACTATTGGTAGCATATATTTTCGAGACTACGTTATTGCACCATATGGAAGTCCTTGTCACACTTTAGTGTTGTTAACAGTTTTCCCACAAAGAAAAAATGCTACTACAGCTGCAGAAAATGAATGAACTGAAATCTGAATTCTTCGAAAATTTCCAGCTTTCAGAGAATCAAGTATAGAATTTGTTTCAGTTGTCATCTCCAAGGAGGGCGCAGCTGCACCTGCTGGTCTAACATCAATATGATTCATATATATGACATTATTTAGTCTCTTCCCATAGCCTTCTTGTGAGCTTTTTGAGATATGGAGGTTCTTGGGTCGTTTCACTGTTATTAAAACAAGGGCAGCCCATATGGGTGGGATAAAGACCATCTTTTGCTTACAAGACTATCTTAAAGTATGTGGACAAAGCTCAATGCAAAAAACAACAGCATTCAAACGAATGACACAAGCATGGGTCGGGACTAATTATCAATGGTATGCATTGTTGGCCAAGGGAATAAAGCAGGTCATTACAAAGAAAATAATTTGTGCATCGATTCTAAATGCGTTGAATCTTTTGAGGTTTATATGGAAAAATTTTAAACCTCCCTCCTCATATATATGAGTGGTGGAAACAGAGGGAGTGGTGATCGTTATGGAGGTTCACACGACAATTTGGGGAATGCATATAGATCACCCATGACATATGGCAGTTACAACAATCCTAATTGTGCTAGTGCGTAAGTCACAAAGGCTTGAATGGCCGGTTTGAGTCTGGCATATTGTTTGAGATTAAGCAGATATGTTCACTCTGAGATGGAACCTAAAGGTTTTGGGTTGCAATAGTGATATCACCCTCCAACAGTTTAAAATATAAAGATATCAAGCAACATGGACTTCATCGGCTTTGTTATAATGAAGTAACTACGGTCAATCAACTGGTAACGATGAAATATTCAATAGATCTGGCACATATAGGTGTTCTAACTAAAATAATTGCAATAAAAACACTAAACACAATGGGATCTAGAACTGCAGCACTTTATTTCAATTAATATTCAGAAAATGAGACATGCCCAAAATCCAAACAAATAATGGAGCCCTTGCCTCGGCATACACGATTGCTCAATGAACAAGAAAGTGAAAACAATGAAGCACAAATGTGAACCTTAAATGGATCCACTAATAGATGTCACCACGGGGTTTTCATCCCGGGATCAAGCTAAAACTGGCCACACCAAGTTCCCAACAAAACACAAATAGATAGACAAGTTTAGGATGGATTCCTTTGTCTTGCCCTTATCCCTTTTTATAGGTTGGATGGACCTTATTTTATTGTTTTCCTTCGAAAAATGAAGGCAGATACCATGGGATGATACCATGGGCGAGTACCACGAAAAAATACCATGGGCTAATTCCATCTACTTTGACCTTATTAAAAAAAGGAATATTACAAATCCTCCCATCCAAATATTGTGTGTCCTCAAGCAATCCACTTCTATCCACAACAGAAGCATTTTTACATTGATACCGGGATCCCATACAACCCAATGTACTATTCCATGCCTCCATGTTGAATCATTCTAAATAGATCCTTTGATACCTGGATCCCAAACATTCCTCCGACCAATCCTTCCCTCAATAGATTTACCTGGATCCCAAACAATCCTTTGGCCAATCTTGCCCCCAATGGATTCTCCTGGATCCCAATGTCACCTAAATCCTGGGACCTGTGGGTTATGGTACCATTTCAACCCTCCATCACTATCGGCGCCAAAGGGCCCCAGCTGCAATATGCCTTTCGCTGTGAGTATCCTCCAAAGAATCAACCCATCAATAGAATGCCAACTCATAACCTCTCGCCCATCCATACTTAGGGAAGGATGAATATCTGAAAATCTACTATGTTGATGTTATTCGATGCTCAATTCATGTTTCTCTACTTGGTTACCCAACATGATGCATTTGGAGAAATCTGCCTTGCTCTTCCCATTGTATAAAGGTGGGTTGTTGGGGTTTCAAGCCTTATCTATGTATTCCTCTTGAGGGCTGCTCTGGAACCCCCAATTATACTCCTCTTGATGCCTTGTGAGGGACTTGATTTGTTCCTCAACACTAGACAACTTGGTCATCGATTCGACACATCTCCTTATGAGTTCCTCAACTTTTTTATTTCCCTGTAAGACAATGTCTCAGACTGTCCAGACTCTCTGCTTCAACAACATAAGATTTGTCTTGAAATGCATGATCCTTTCCCGAAAGTATTTTACTGACAATTCTAGTGCCCTACTGAATGTCTTTGTATGTGATTGCCCCATTACCACTGCTTCAATTTTTTTTCCCAATATAGATGATCCTTGAATTGGTAATAAGAAAATTTCCAAAATAAACCAATTAGGGTGATATTAAATATCACCGAAGATAGGAATGTTGACTAGGGTGAGAATAATTCTCACCGAAGTTCCCTGCACAAAACCCTCAAGCTAGCAGGATGCACAACTCTGATACCATTGTAAGATCCCAAATGATGAAATATTCAACAGATCTGGCACATCTAGGTGTTCTAACTAAAAATAATAGCAATAAAAACATTGAACACAATGAGATCTGGAACTGCAACACTTTATTTCAATTAATATTCAGAAAATGAGACATGCCTAAAATACAAACAAATAATGGAGCCCCTGCCTCAGCATACACAACTGCTCAATGAACAAGAAAGTGAAAACACCGAAGCACAAATGTGAACCCTGAATGGATCCACTAAGAGATGTCACCATGAGGTTTTCATCCTGGGATCAAGCTAGAACTGGCCATGCCAAGTTCCCAACAAAACACAAATAGATAGACAAGTTCAGGATGGATCCCTTTGTCTCGCCCTTATCCCTTTTTATAGGTTAGATGGACCTTATTTTATTGTTTTCCTTCGAAAAACGAAGGCGTATACCATGGGAAAATACCACGGTAAATACCATGAGTTGATTCTGTCTACTTTGACCTTATAAAAAAGGGAATATTATAACAAGCATCATGACAAAAGGCCAATTTGTGCATAAGGACCAACGAGGAAACCCAACACTTTGTGTGGAAGATAAAAGGAATATTTTGCAGCAAGATCTTGCATTAGCCTTGATATCGTTGTTGATGTTTCCACATACATTAATAATGTTACAATCTACACATACTTTCTCTTAGAAAAGGACTACACAGGATTCCAACATTGATATTATATTTTCATGATTTTGTCCCATTTCTAGTTTTAATCTTTAAACAAAATATGACCAATGTGATTTGTTTGCAGGAAAAAGGAAGGGAGCGAGAATGTCAATCTAGACAGAAGAATTGAGTTTTCCCACAAAAGATGCAACTAATGTTTCGACAAGACCGAAACTAGGTCCACTCAAGTTCCTAGAACCTATTGGAAATTTCAAGAACACAAAAACAAAGGATGGTTGGATGCAAGCAAGGTGCAAAAGAAAACATTTCAATAGTTCATTCAAGTCTCCATGGTTTCACAACGGTATTGGAAACAAGAACCCTAGGGTTTCTCGGGAACCTTCTTTTATTCTCCTCATATTTTCTCTTCTGTCAATATGTAAATGTTCTCATCATAGTGTCAACAACTATGTTGAGATCAATTGAGCATGTACTAGGCAGTAGGCATGAGAGAACAGTGAGGAAGTTCGAGAGTCATGAAGCTAGGTCAAAGGTCACGGTAGGTGAACAATCACTTCACCTCTATAAATGTGCTATCATGCCTCATTGTAAGGGGATTTTACCACATGATCAGAGACCAGGAGTACACAGTTGATCTGTGCTTGAAGTGCTAGAGGTACTTAGCTCTTTTCATTTAGAAGGGTGAGCTCTAGTGAGGCTAGGATTTTGTAATGGATAATGGCATGAGCATCCCATGTTCCACTATTAGGCTTTGATGAATTGCAGGATATGTACTTGTATTTACAACAACATTAGTAAGACATTAGCCATTTCTGGGACTGTTTCCCATGCTTATTCATGGTGGTTGTATCAGTTTTCTAGTGATTTCATTGTATTTGTGTGTGTTCTTTCATACTGGAATTGTGTTATGGACTAGTTTGTAGTTGTTGCATGTATATTTGATTTCGAATCTTTGCTTACTTATTCCACTCCATTTCGGAAATCTATTGCGAACTAATTTTCAATTAACCTCTAACATGTCATTGTTTATGTATGTCTGAGGTGGTTTTGGCTCACTGATCCTTCTCATGGCATATTTCTTCTTATGGTTTTTGTGATTTTCTTGTACTTTTTTCTGCAGTTTGTCAATCTTGGGTTGACCTTGTTCCATTATTCAGGAATTTCATTTTTTACCTCACTATGACATCTTTTAATTTGACAGCGAAGAGTGAAACATTCATGGTGACAACTGGGCCCACATACCGGATGGGGATTTTATCCCAAACAAAGTGAGTTCTAAATGGAACTTCATACCGAGGAGACCCCCTAGTTGTTGGCGGCATCTAACACCGTCAACAAATTGTCTTCATTTTCTTTAATAGTAGACTTTGTATCTGTGGGTATGAAGAGGAATTCTTCTTTGTCAATATCAAACATATATCCATGAGTTTCTTTAGACAAGTTATTGTCCTATCTAAAGTAAAAACTCTTATTCTTAGTCTATTTTCCTCTTTTGTTTTAAAAGGTATGCTTTTATTGGTATGTTCTTCTTCATCATCATTGTCTTCCCTTTTTTCATTTGTACATTTAGCAGTAAAATGTCCTACTCTATCAAAATTAAAATATTTGAAGGATAGCTTATCATTATGTTTTCAAAATCCTCTTTTTTAGCTTTCTCACAAATCGTGCTTCTTATGTATCTAATTCATGGTTGCGAAATTCATGGTATTTGTGTCCCTTTGCCTTCTTTGATGCTTTGCAAGTTGCTTCTTTATGTGCTGATTTTTATTTTTCTATCCTCATTTCATATGCAGTGAAAATCCCATGTAGCTCACCCATTGCCAGTGTCTTCAGATCTTTCATTTCTTCAATGACATATATCTTGGCATAAAATCTTAAGGGAAGTGACCTTAGTGACATTTTCATAATCATTGGTTCTTCAACCTTCTCACCAAGTCCTCTCATGAGGTTGAAAATTTCATCCACACAGAGGAAATAGAATGCAACATTTTTTTCATCTTTCATTTTCAAACTATGGAACTATATTCTATGAGTTTGGAGTTTTTCCTTCTTCACCTTGTCATCGCCTTCATAGATGTTTTTAAGTTTGTCCCAAATTTCTTTTGTTGATTCAAAATGCATCACCTTGAAAATTTGTAATTTTGATAGACTACACAAAATAACATTCATGGCTTTTGCAATATGTTCACTAGCCTTCTTCTTAGTCACATTTGTTGGAAGAGTTTTGTGGGATGTATAACCAACCATTACTAATTGCCAAATATCAAACCCAAGAGCCATTAGATAAGTTTGCACCCTTATACTCTAGAATACATAGTTTGTTCTATCAAACAATGGGGCTATGTCTGTGGAGAAAACTTGATTTTTCATGTGTGCTCCTCTTAATTGGTCATGTGTGCTCCTAAAATCCACCTTTTAGTGATTAGACTATTTTTTAAAGAAATTTCTCTAATACCAATTGTTGAGCACGCATTATACTGAGAGGGGGTGAATTAGTATACAACAATTTCTACTTATTTAAACATTCATGAACCATAAAACAATAACATATGAAATCTATTAGCTGCAGAACATGAAACATAAGTATTACATGGAAACCCTTTTGAGAGAAAACAAAAAACCTCTTTTTATAATTCTTTGTAAGCACCAAACTACTTTTATGAATAGTTTTTTGAAACAACCTACTAAAGACACCAATCCTCACTACTATAAATATTCATAGGCACCAGCCTATTGGAGACATCAATCCTCACAACTACAAATATTCGTAGGCACCAACCTAATGGAGACATGAATCCCCAATGCGACAAATATTTGTAGGCACCAACCTAATGGAGAGAACAGTCCTCACCGTAGCAAATATTCGTATGCATAAACCTACTTCAATAAGTATGCTTACTACTTCTAGTTCTGCTAGCTACTTTTTCATTCACAAGGTATGTTTGCTACTTCTGCCTTCACTAGGTATGCTTCCCCCAAAACTTCTTATTTTTGGAATCTTCCCAAAAATGAACTTATACATCATGCCACCATCCAATAATTCAAATTTTATTATGAAATTATTATCTAAGGAACTTTTGTATGTCTCCTCGAATCTTTGAAAATTTCATAGTCTAAAAATCCCATAAAAGAAGTTACATCAAAATTCAAGATGACCTATTTGAAATTGATTTCATGATCAATCGAAAACCCTATATTCCACAAGGAATATCTCCAAAATTATAGCAAACCAAATAATGGAATTTTTACCTAAGGTGCTATTAAATATCTCCACATTCTGAAATTTTCACAATTTAAAACATCCCAAGGAATAAGTTATAAAAAAAACACAACTAATACCTATTTCAAATTGATTTCAAGACTATTTATAAACCTTAACTTCCATAGGGCATATCTCTGCAATTATAGCGAACTAAAGTCTAAAATTTTTAGATGAGGTACTACTATATGTATCCATAGGTATTTGAAATTTTCATAATCTAAAACATCCAAAAAACTATAGTAAAAATATGAAAATGATCGGTTTGAAATTGCTTTCATGACTACTCAGAAACCCTGACTTCCAGAGGGCATATATCAAATAGTATAGCAATTCAATGCCTGAAATTTTTACCACATGTACATGAATATATCCCATCCATATCCTAAAATTTTCATAATCTAAAACATTCGAGAAGAAAATTTATTGCAAAATTCGAAAATGGCTCATTCACTCTACAAATCACATTTTTGGTACACCTTTAGACCCCGAAGTGTATTCCCTAGCTTCTCTTACACACCTCATAACTCTTTTTCTTTTTATGGTCATTAAATGCACTAATATATCCTTTATTTATAGTACTTATGCATTCACTTATGGGGCCAACTTGTAAAATCAGTTGGGTTGACCTGTATTTTCTGGTTGGAACGACTTGACAAAATATTTCATATCTTCTCATTCCTATGGAGCTAGAGGGAGTTCCATATATCATTAGAAAAGTATTATAATATTGTTTTCAAAAATATATCCTATGCTCCCATTTGAGTTAGGTATTTAGAGTAAAAAAATCTTCAAAGATAGGGTATCCAAATTGGACATAAAAAAAACTAGGTATCCAAACAATATTTCCAACAATATTTATCTTGAAATTTTATCTTGGACATCTCTAACATTCCCTTGTATTTTACATCAATGAAAACAATACTTCCAACATTCTTTGTGTTTTAAATCGACATATTTCCAACTCAAATATATCAAATTGCAAGATGGGGGGTAGAGAGCTCACAAAGACATGTAGAGCGCATGACAACTTTGAGGTAGTGGAAATATTTTAAAAATAAAATTAGTTGGAGTAGTTTGATAGAATATAAGGGTAGGTATTTGAAAATTTCACAGTCTAAAACATCCCAAAAAACTATAGTAAAAATGTGAAACTGATCGATTTGAAATTGATTTCATGACTACTCAGAAACCCTAACTTCCATAGGGCATATATCAAATAGTATAGCGAATAAATGCCTAAATTTTTTACCACATGTACATGAATATATCCCCTCCATATCCTAAAAAATTCACAATCTAAAACATCATAGAAGAAAATATATAGCAAAAATTCCAAGATGGCTCATTCATTGTACAAATCACATTTTTGGTACACCTTTAGACCCCCAAGAGTATTCCCTAGCTTCTCTTACACACCTCATATATCTTATTTTTTGGATGGTCATTAAATGCACTCATACATCCTTTATTTATAGTATTTACGCATTCACTTATGGGGCCGACTTGTAAAAACGGTTGGGTCAACCTGTACTTTCTGGTTGGAACGACCTGACAAAATCTTTCATATCTCCTCATTCCTATGGAGTTAGAAGGAGTGCCATATATCATTGTAAAGGCATCATAATTTTATTTTCCACAATATATCCTATGCTCCCATTTGAGTTAGATATTTAGAGTAAAAAAATCTTGAAAGATAAGGTATCCAAATTGGACATAAAAAAAACTAGGTATCCAAACAATATTTCCAACAATCTTTATCTTGGACATCTCTGATATTCCCTTGTCTTTGACATCAATGAAAAAATACTTCCAACATTCTTTTTGTTTGAAATCGACATATTTCCAACTCAGATATATCAAATTGCAATATGGGGGGTAGGGAGCTCACGAAGACATGTAGAGCATATGACAACTTTCAAGCAGTGGAAATATTTTAAAAATAAAATTGTTTGGTGTAGTTTGATAGAATATAAGGGTGGGATGAGAGACTGGATTTAGAATTTTCACATAAATATCAAAACATTGAAAACAATGATTACATAACTATTGTAAGATTCATGGAAATGCAAGTGAATGAGGTTGTCATCAATAGGGTCTCACAACCCTCAATGGGTCTCCCTTAGGACAAGGAAGATAAAAGACTTGCCACGGATCCAAAGAAGTTATTTTTCTTGGGTTATGAAGAACCAAATGAAATTAGAATGAAGTAAAAAGGGAAATTCTACCAAAGCCTTGTGATGAGTTAGCATGCCACTTTTTGAAATACATAACTATGAGGGAAGAATACGAATGCTTTATACTTATCATTTCAGGTTTTTGCACCAACTAACAAACATGTTTCACCAAATTCTTAAAGATAACCTTAAAACCCCTTATTTATTTGTCACAATCCCCAATAGAAATGAGCTCCTAAGTGAATAAAGGGAAAGAAAAGCCATTAGACCACCATGGCCTCATCAAACTTGTAGTTTGTTATACCTTAGAGAAGAAAACCATCAAGCTATCTTGGTAATACTTTATTAATATGTTAAAAAAATACCTTCTGATCTCACAAAAAATTGTCAAGCAACCCAAACTCAAGGAGAATAAAGTATTAGAAGAGAATAAAAATAGAAGATGAAGGAAAATAAATAACTACCACAATGATAATAATGGGAACACCAAAGAACAACTCGTTGAATATGAGGCAAATGTGTTAATTTTTCTTATTTTAGAAAACCAACAATCAGTTTCGAGTAGGTTTACCTCCATTCAATAAAAGAAACAACTCTGGTATTAACAAAATAAATTCAACAAAAACAAGTACATGAGGTAAGGTAGGAAACAAAACCAAATTCTATTTCGAACTTCCTTGTAAACTCCTCCTAAGATTTTGGTTGATGCACCTACAACTGGTTGCATTCCCTTTCCCCCTTTCATCCTCTTTGAACAATGTGAAGTATAGTGTCTTGTCTTATGATAGGAAACACACTTGATCTTAGTCGATTCCTTCTTCAACGATTGCAAGGTTGACTCCTCAGCCCCGCTACTCGAACCTTTGCTCCTTGTTTCTCGATTGGCAAGTACAAGGATCTCATCATCTCCACCTTTTTGTTGTCTTCCAGACAAATATTTATCCCAAATCTCTTTCTAGGTGAATTAATTGAATAGTCTATTCCATTCTAGTAGATTTTCTCTTACTAGAAAGCTCGTCACAAAGGTATCCCAAGGTCTTGAGAACCCGCTCAGGGTTATCCTTACAAGCTCATCACTTGGAAATGATACCTCAAAAACTCCAAGCTCAGCTCGAAATTTCTGAATCCTTTTGAGGTATAATGCCATGATATCTGATTCAGTCATCTTGGTGCTCCTGAGCTTCTCCCTCAACACCATTTTCCTATTTTGATTGTCACTTTGATATAGGCTCATCATAATTGTCAAAATCTCATAAGAGCTATCCTTCCCTAATATGTGAGGGATCACATGATCCTTCACCCCATACATGATGATGCATATATCCTTCATGTCTTTCAATTCATGGGATGTCAAATTTGTAACATTTGAGGGAGTTGTACTCTGGGTGGTCATAAACTCACATAGGTTGTTCTCATTGAGAACCAACACTATCCACTCCTTCCATGGACTTTATTTGTAGGCCCCATCCAACATGTCCTCAAACCTTGGACTGGTTGATGCCATCATGAAATTGGACAAATCACTTAAATATTTTATCATGCCCTCATTGGTGCGAAATATTTCTCTCCCCAGTATTGAATGAGAGTTTGACTCGGTGGTGGTTGCCCGAATCCCCCTTGCAACCTGTTGTGACGATATTTGCAACCGGTTGCGATAATGCCTACTAGCCCTAGCCACATATCAACACTATGTCACCCTCAGCCACCAATCTACTACTTGACCCACATCCTATTGCGTCTACCAGTGCCAATTGTTTTCCTCATCCCTAACACAGTATCATGATTTCTCTCTTCTTTCTTGGACATTATTCAATCTTCTACCCACATTACTTCTATGTGGTGTTGAAACTTTTGTTGCTAGCTCTATCCTAAAGCCTAGTCAATCGCTTCTTATGAATGCCTCTCAATTTTCATGACCTCTATGACTTGTCGACCCGTCAACTTGATCATGATTTTCTTTATGACTGGTCTAGCGACAACCTTTTCTATCAATCCTTTATCTCCTCGCATGTGAGCAATTGGTGGTTGTACAATAACCTTGTCTCTTGATCCACCTGCTTGCTTGAAACACCACCCATTCCTTTGTCGTGGTGTTCACCACCCTACCACCTTTGGATTTTCACCCCCTCCCACATGCGACTTGTTGGAAATACTAAGAGGGGGGTGAATCAGTATTTCTTTTCAATTGTTAATTTCACCAGTAAAATCACTTATATTTAGAACACAAAATTAACAATGATGGAATAGATACTTTTATTAATTTATTCTTTACAATAAGTAAAGTACAATAATGATATAGGGCTCCAACCCTAGATGAAGACTCCAATCTTCCAGGCTCCAACCTGTATTGTGCCAAGCACCGACTTGGTCTTTCCAAGGCTCCAACCTTGTCAATTTGAGGCACCAACCTCTAGGGCTCCAACCCTATCTCTGATACAAGCTCCAACCTAGTCTCTTGAGGACTCCTATCCTCTCGGGCTCCAACCCTATCTTCCAAGGCACCAACCTTGTCTCTATGAGGCTCCAACCTCCTACTTCATTTCGTGAAGATATATTTGGTTATACTTCATGGCTCCCAATGTATTCTTCAATGAAGCCTGACAATCTTCTTCTATCCCCTCACTTAGTCTCCGCGTCACTTCATCAATGAAAACCTTGTTCTATCAATATGTGTCACCACTGCTCTTCATCTCACCCAAACACTTTCTCCAAGGTCACCACATGATGACTTTAATACATCATGGTCTCCAAGGGTAGATCCAAGATCAGCTAAAGATTCTCAACAAGGTGTCTTCTATAGGATACTCAAATGAAGGTCAAATTAATACTCCTCAAGATGTGCTCCAAAGAAACCTCCAAAGTTAGCTCCAAGTGCAAAGTCTTCACAAAAAAATCTTTAAGGTCACTTCACAAGTGATACAAGTGTCTTCAAAAACTAATCTTCCAAATCTGAGGCTCCAAGATAGAAATGTCACCAATTCTGAGTCAATGTTCACTGTTCCTGAGCCTTCAATTCTTTACTGTCCATGGGTCCTCAAGTTCTTAACTTGTCCAAGCCTCCACCACTTCAACTCTTGCGTGTTAATTGTTTATACCTCCATTATATGTCCACAAAAAACTTTGATGATGACAAACCACAAATATGAATCTCCACAAGTATATTACACTGAGTCAGCCACAAAAGTGTTCTATCCGATCTCCATAATACTTCAAGTATTGTTCTGATCGAGCTCAAGAGATACACCACCCAACAAAATTGCTTAACACCAGCACTGAGCTCACAGGTGAAGGATCTATCTCATATTAAAGGAGAGATCTATCCGAGTTTTTTATTATAAGGATAGTCTAAGGTCCTGTAGCATTATTCTGGCCAGAGACTACAATACAAAGGTCCGACCTATTATATAACTGAGTCAACTGTAGAGTAGTTCATTCCTTAAAATAGATCTGAACTGACAGTGATAATCTATTCTAGTCTGAGCCTCCAATCTGAGCCAACAAAACTAGTTTTACAGGTCTGAAGCAGAAAACTAAAGTCTCAAAATGGTGGCACAGTTGTGTGATGTATAAGGTTCTCCACTCAACAAATTCTAGGCATGTAATCCGAGCTTTTAAAGTCTTGTCTGAGGCTGTAATAATCTTATGCTCCAAGCTCTAAAATATGAGTTACCACAACAAAAATTGCCCAAAACATCATGACATCACATGGTAGTTGTCCACAGGTCAAGCTTACAGGTATGAGGCTATTTAATGTTGGACTATGGTTCTATCAACAGTAATAACATCAAGCTACAGGTAGTTTAGATCAGATATACCCCAAGCAATTAATCCTTCAATCCCTTCTCGGTGTCTTTAAATGTTCTTACTACGTTATGCTCTGAAATTTGCTTATTGTGTTATGTTTTGAAAAGATCTCCACCGAAAATGATGATGAAAAGAAGTATTGGATGTCATATTTATATAGGCTTTTTCCTTATGATGAATAGAAATGTCGGTTGGGTGAAGGAGTATGAGCCTACACAAGTCGGCTCAAGTTGGCTAGGCAATATATATATATATATATATATATATATATATATATATATATATATATATATATATATATATATATATATATATATATATATATATATATATATATATTTTTCAACTTAAAAATTCAATTTCTCACAAACTACTGGGAGTTTGAGGGCAAGTAAGGGCTCGTTAGAAAGAGGAAAAATTCCTCTTTAAGATGTTGTAGGATTCATTTGGAAAGGATGCCTCCAAGCTGTCCAAATTTATTTTTCTTTGTGACTATTTCTGAAATCTTTAGTGCAGAAGATGATTAGGACAACAAGAGGTCATTAGGGCTTGATGATTAGGACAGCAAGAGGTTATTAGTGTGTTTCCAAGTTCTTCATCATAGTGTCATCATGTAAGTTATCCATGTCATCATGACATCATGTAATAGTGTAGTGATAATTTGTTATCAAGAGAGCTTCAAGGTAGTCTTCCAATGACCATCAAGACCTTCATCAATTGCCATCACGTATGACATCATCAAGTGTGGTCATTCATGTATAGTCCTTCAATAGTGTAGTATCCATCAAGGGTAAGGACATCATCCTGGTTCTAGGCTTCTTCATCAAGAGCAAGGATACATGAGGTTATGACATCACAAGAATATTTGCCATCCCAATAATGCTATATTAACATCAATGACAACTTTGATTAACAATCTCCCCCTTTGTCATTGATGGAAATATTCTTTCCCTTCAACATTTTCTCCCCCTTTGACATCAATGGAAAACGGGGTGCCCAATTACTCCCCCTATCAAGCTACTTCTCTTTATCATATTTTCTTTGTCAATAATAGTTCTTCATAAGTACGATCCTCCCCTTGTCATGGTGCTCTTTTTTCTAGAAATGGTGTCCATGATAGATGTGTTTATATTTCTTCATTTGATGAATCAACTCATCCCTGCCTGCATAAAATCCTCTAGCTCAAGACAGATTGCTCGCCTTGTGATCAAGTGGAAGACATCTTCAATAATGGTCCATTGGATGAGTGAAGGAATATGTTCTTCAATGGAGTCGCTCCCAAGAGATGAACTATCAAAAGATGATTGTCCATGTGTGACTCATTAAGGATTTCATAGGGCCCACTCGCAGATCACTTTCTGCAAGAATACTCAAGAAACACAAAGCTGCCCCTAACTATATGCATGGTCTCCTTTCAGGCAGTCTCTCATCATCAAATACCTAGAGTATCAAGGATGACTTTATTAAGTCAACTACATGTGTTGTTGGCTGGAGTGTCCAAGAGACTTTCGGATTCAACTTGCTTCCTTCTCCATACTTGTGTAACTTTCTTCTCTTGGTTATTTGTCATGGTTTTAGCTTGTTTAGGAACCCAACTCAAGTTACAATCACGTCCGATATGTCCAATGTTATGGAAATTGAAGCACTTTATCTTATTCATGAATGAAAGATCATGAATTCTTGCAAAGTTTCTTCTAGGAAACTGACAGGGACCATTATATTTTTCCTTGTGGTATGCCCTACAATCCTTTTCCATGTGCCCAAAATTTGTACAAGAATAACAATAACCAAAAAATATACTTTTGTACTTGGAGGATGTAGATTGCCTTGATGATCTTCCAAATTCATTCTGCCTTGGGATCCTCTGATGATATCCATTACCTATTGCATCCTTGACACCATCAACATACTTTCTTGAAGTATGTTTTCTTCCAATGTCATCTTGACTCATGCTTTTTCTCATACTGGGGGCATCAATATTTCTTCCAAGCTTTTCCACATCCTTGTTGTTTGAAGCAATAGGGTTTCCATCACTTTTGTTTGAGGGTTCACCTGAATAGCCAAGACCTGATTTATCAAGGGAGGATCTTTGATGACTTAGGATTTCATCTAGGGTTTGAGAACTCTTCAAGTTCTTATTCAGCAAGTCAACTTCATTTTTAAGAGAGGCAATTTCTCCTTTCAACTTTTCACAATATTCATCTTTCATGACTACTTGCTTCTTCATTTCTTCCATCATCCTTATTGCTTCGTGTGCTTCAATTTTAAGGAATATGATATTTGATTTCATTATGAATATTTCTTCATTCTCCTTTGCTAGACTGCTCACCATTTCTTCTTTTATTCTTTTCACTTCACATGTTTCGGCCTTGAGAAGATTTATGTCTGATTTTAGTTTGAAGATTTATTCATCCTTTTCTTCTAGTTGGCATATCATGGTGTTTCTCTCATTTTCTGCTTCATAACCTTGTCCTTCTATGAATGCCAAAGTTTTCATCACCTTCTCAGCTCCTTGTGCTTGTTTCCTTACTTCTTCTAGTTGAGATATAAGAGAGGAGACCTCTTCCTTGTATTGACCAATCTCTGCTTCAAGATTGTTCAAGCTCTTAACTCTTTTTTCAAGGTGGCTTGACAAATTTTCTTCCCTTTTCTTTGCCTTATCCAATTGATTTGTCATAGATATGATTTCTTCATGATGCTTTCTATTGTTTTGATGAAATTCCTCCTTAAGTTTGGTGAGCTCCTCATCTCTTTCTTGTACTTGAAGCTTGAGAAGGTCAACTTCCTTCCTTGTCTTGTGGTCACCAATCTTGCGCTCTCTTCTTAAGTTCCTCATTTTCCTTTTTTAAACTATTAATCTCTTCCATGGCATCTATAAGCTTAGTCAGGAGATCTTCTTCAAAGTCTTCTTTGCTTTCTTCTTCTTCTAGGTCTTCTTTGGCCTTGATGTCATCATTCTTATTTTCAACTTCCTTGATGGGTTTTGGATTTCCTTCTTGCTTTCCATCATCTTTTTGACTAGAGGTCATGGTCAATGCTCCTTTTGAGTGAAGATCATGAAGTTTGTCCCATATGCCTTTTGCTGATGAACATTTTTCCAAATTGGCCTTCATAGAATCAGGTAGCCCGTTCAAGATTGCTTTCATTGCTCTTGTATTATACTCCTTGGATTCTCCTTCCATCATGCTATCAGTAATCACCAATTTCCAAACTTCAATGCCTTGAGTCTTTAAGAAATTCCTCATTCTTGCCTCCCATATATCAAAGTTTCCATTGAACAATGGGGCCTTTGTTAATTGATTGACTTCAATTTTGATGGTTGAGATAGACACATCTTTAGGAGGATTGGAGACTTTCTTCCTTTGCTTTGCCATTTGTGTTCAAAGGATCAACCTTCAAGCTGTTAGGCTTTGAGTGAAGGTACTGGCTCTGATACCAATTGTTGGAAATACTGAGAGGGGGGTGAATCAGTATTTCTTTTCAATTGTTAATTTTACCAGTTAAATCACTTATATTTAGAACACAAAATGAACAATGATGGAATAGATACTTTTATTAATTTATTCTTTACAATAAGTAAAGTAAAATAATGATATAGGGCTCCAACCCTAGATGAAGACTCCAATCTTCCAAGCTCCAACCTGTATTGTGCCAAGCACCGACTTGGTCTTTCCAAGGCTCCAACCTTGTCAATTTGAGGCACCAACCTCTAGGGCTCCAACCCTATCTCTGATATAGGCTCCAACCTGGTCTCTTGAGGACTCCTATCTTCTCGGGCTCCAACCCTATCTTCCAAGGCACCAACCTTGTCTCTATGAGGCTCCAACCTCCTACTTCATTTCGTCAAGATATATTTGGTTATACTTCATGGCTCCCAATGTCTTCTTCAATGAACCCTGACAATCTTCTTCTATCCCCTCACTTATTCTCCACGTCACTTCATCAATGACAACCTTGTTCTATAAATAGGTGTCACCACTGCTCTTCATCTCACCCAAACACTTTCTCCAAGGTCACCACATGATGACTTCAATACATCATGGTCTCCAAGGGTAGATCCAAGATCAGCGAACGATTCTTAAGAAGGTGTCTTCTATAGGCTACTCAAATGAAGGTCAAATTAATACTCCTCAAGATGTGCTCCAAAGAAACCTCCAAAGTTAGCTCCAAGTGCAAATTCTTCACAAACAAATCTTTAAGGTCACTTCACAAGTGATCCAAGTGTCTTCAAAAACTAATCTTCCAAATCTGAGGTTCCAAGATAGAAATGTCACCAATTCTGAGTCAATGTTCACTGTTCCTGAGCCTTCAATTCTTTACTATCCACGGGTCCTCAAGTTCTTAACTTGTCCAAGCCTCCACCACTTCAACTCTTGCGTGTTAAATGTTTATACCTCCATTAGATGTCCATAGCAAAATTTTATGATGACAAACCACAAATATGAATCTCCACAAGTATATTACACTGAGTCAGCCACAAAAGTGTTCTATCCGATCTCCATAATACTTCAAGTATTGTTATGATCGAGCTCAAGAGATACACCACCCAACAGACTTGCTTAACACCAGCATCGAGCTCACAGGTGAAGGATCTATCTCATATTAAAGGAGAGATCTATCCGAGTTTTTTATTATAAGGAAAGTCTAAGGTCCTGTAGCAGTATTCTGGCCAGAGACTACAATACAAAGGTCTGACCTGTTATATAACTAAGTCAACTGTAGAGTAGTTCATTCCTTAAAAGAGATCTGAACTGACAGTGATAATGTATTCTAGTCTGAGCCTCCAATCTGAGCCAACAAAACTGGTTTTACAGGTCTGAAGCAGAAAACTAAAGTCTGAAAATGGTGGCACAGTTGTGTGATGTATAAGGTTCTCCACTCAATAGATTCTAGGCATGTAATCCGAGCTTCTAAAGTCTTGTCTGAGGCTGTAATAATCTTATGATCCAAGCTCTAAAATCTGAGTTACCACAACAAGAATTGCCCAAAACATGATGACATCACAAGGTAGTTGTCCAAAGGTCAAGCTTACAGGTATGAGGTTATTTAATGTTGGACTGTGGTTCTGTTAGCGGTAATAACATCAAGCTACAGGTAGTTTAGATCAAATATACCCCAAGCAATTAATCCTTCAATCCCTTCTCGGTGTCTTTAAATGTGCTTACTACGTTATGCTCTAAAATTTTCTTACTGTGTTATGTTTTGAAAATATCTCCACCGAAAATGATGATGAAAAGGAGTATTGGACGTCATATTTATATAGGTTTTGACCTTATGATGAATAGACATATCGGTTGGGTGAAGGAGCTGGCTTTGATAAAACTCCATTCATTCAAACAATATATATATATATATATATATATATATATATATATATATATATATATATATATATATATATATATATATATATATATATATATATATATATATATATATATATATATATATATATATATATATATATATATATATATATATTCAATTTCTCACAAACTACTGGGAGTTTGAGGGAAAGTAAGGGCTTGTTAGAAAGAGGAAAAATTCCTCTTTAAGATGGTGTAGGATTCATTTGGAAAGGATGCCTCCAAGCTATCCAAATTTATTTTTCTTTGTGGTTGTTTCTGAAATCTTTAGTGTAGAAGATGATTAGAACAGCAAGAGGTCATTAGGACTTGATGATTAGGACAACATGAGGTTATTAGTGTGTTTCCAATTTCTTCATCATAGTGTCATCATGTAAATTCTCCATGTCATCATGACATCATGTAATAGTGCAGTGATATGTCATCAACCATAGTGCAGCATTTATTAATTTTTTATCAAGAGAGCTTCAAGGTAGTCTTCCAACGACCATCAAGACCTTCATCAATTGCCATCAAGTATGACATCATCAAGTGTGGTCATTCATGTATAGTCCTTCAATAGTGCATTATCCATCAAGGGTAAGGACATCATCCTGGTTCTAGGCTTCTTCATCAAGAGCAAGGACACATGAGGTTATGACATCACAAGAATTTTTGCCATCCCAATAATACTATATTAACATCAATGACAACTTTGATTAACACTGATTGATGTTAGATATATCAAAAACTCATAGGCCTAATTTTCCTGTCCCTTTGCAACCACAACACTTCTCTACTTGTGATTCTTACTCAACTGACGGCTGGGTGGTCGATTGTCTTTTTGGCAACCCCTTTTTAAAAATAAAAAATAAATCTTCCCTTAAAAAAAAATTGGCCCCCACTTCTTTAAAAAAATTTTTTTAAAGTAAACTGGGTCGGATAGCTTATTTCAATAACCTCCTTTAACGATAAAAAATGAAAATTTTGCTTGTACAATCACAGTTGACCCTGGCACATGCGATTTAAAGATCGGTACCTTAGAGTTTACACTCTAATACCATGTTAATTTTTCTTAACCTATCAAACCAAAAATTATATTTGAGAATATTTATATCTACTAAATAAAAGCACCAACTAGGGTATTCACAAAATGAATTCAACGGAAAGAAAATTTACCAATATCAATCACAAAAATGACAAAAATTATGCCCAATCATAGTTCTTCATTAAGTTCTAAACTTACTTGGGCTCCCTTCTTCGGAAAATGGATCTACTAAGGAGCCAACTAATCAAACCCACCTTGGTTGATCTGGATCTCCTTGATGCCCTTTCCTTGGAACCAACACATTCATTGGGAAGCCTCTCTCAATCTTGTGTTCTTATATGGTGTCTTCTCTCCTTAGACTTATCATTATAATTTTGCATTGAGCTAATCCTTAACCCTAATATTCAAAGTGATTGATGGTTGAGATTATATCTCGCCTCACTTGAGATCAAGGGGTGAGATCAAAGCATAATCACTAAATAAATAATTTAATTTTCTTAATATTACTTTAGCTCAATAATCAAACATAATAATTATTTGTTTTTCCTAAGTCTCAATTAGGCTATGCTGCAAAAAAACTTGCTCACACTAGAGCAAGTATCTAAGGAGATTGTGGGAAAGTTCTACACGCCTAGGGGTCAAATCGCGAAGTTTGGAA